>JAXGGA010003262.1:0-105615 GCA_038373865.1 Uloborus plumipes | reverse complement strand
CGCACTTACCCCTTCTTAAACGTAAAATGAGACATATGCGTCCAATAGCGTGTGGTAAGTGCGTACCCAAGTGATTTCCTTTAATTTTGGTTGTATGATAGACCGTCAGGTGACCTGGGTGAACACTTCTTTTTTTTATTTAATACGGTTGGAAAATGTTTTTCTATTAGAATCAGCAGCAGTGAAAAAAAAAAGAAAAAGAAAAGAATTGATCATGATATGATGCTTGTACATTTTTTTTTATTGTACATTGAACTAGTGTTTCACAAGGTGTTTCTTAATTCCGTTAAAAAAATTTTATTCAGTATTCCACCTTCGTTTTTTAAATCAGTAAAGTGTTGGTTCCTTATTTAGTGTTTCACTTAATTTCATTGCTTCATTTGTCATTCTGGTTTAAATTAAGTATGGCTTATGATCCTATTTTCAACGAAAAATTTACTAACTGATATCTAAAAGCCAATATATTTCAGAGGTAATGAATAAAACTGAAATCTTATGCCTCATTCAATGTAAATAGAAATACTTGATGGAAATGACGTCGGATTTATAATCTGCTTATAAGAGAGTTATACGTGAAATTAAAGGTGAATTACGAGAGTCGGATTTTCCACGTAATGGTACACACTTGCCTCATCATAATGATACGCACTTGTTCCGCATAATAGTACGCATATGCCTCACGATAGTGGTACGCACTTGCCCCATCATAATGGTACGCACTTACCCCCACCTTACTTTAAAGAAAGGGAAAGTGCGTACCGTCATATAAACAAATTTTAGTTAGAGTATTTGATCAAAATACCCCATGTATGTTATTAGTAGCTATTACTCAAAAGAAACAACTTGCATTTCTTGACTTCAGTTGCTTGGAATGACTACAAGAGAAACTGAAACAAAAGCTTCTCAATCTTTACTTTAGAGTTTTTTTGAAGACATTTAAGTTGTCTCTGATTGTGTTTCGTCTATTTAATCCAGGCCTGAATTCTACCTATTGAAATTATCATTAGACAGTTATCTAACGTAGTCGATGTGTTGCAGAAGCCATTTCAGGACAGTGTTCATATAATTCCCAGTGGACGCACTTACCAGAACTCACCCTATGTATATATATATATATGTATATATATATATATATATATATATATATATATATATATATATATATATATATATATATATATATATATATATATATACAGGGTGTCCACTCCAATCGTAGACCAATAGCTAATTTCTAAACCGTTAGAGATACGCATATAGTTTATTTAGGAAAAAATCTCCAAATTATGAAAGGAATTTTGGGTCGATTCAATGTTTTTCAAAAAATCAAATTTTGAAAGAGTTACGAAATTTAAATTTTTATACAGCCCCCAGTCCTATCAATCATGTTTAGTAAAACATTCTTGACACTGTAATGTTTAAAACTAAAAAAAAATCACTCTTCTACCACAAAAATTGACCAAGTTATGACGTTTTGAAAAATCAAGATTTTGAAGGATTTCGTATACGGTCCCTTAAGCGATCTCTCGATGACGTCATGAAATAATGCAAAATCTTGATTTTTCAAAACGTCATAACTCGGTCAATTTTTGTGGTAGAGGAGTGATTTTTTTTTTTTTTTTTGTTTTAAACGTTACAGTGTCAAGAATGTTTTACTAAATATGATTGATAGGACTGAGGGGCTGTATAAAAATTTAAATTTCGTAACTCTTTCAAAATTTGATTTTTTGAAAAACATTGAATAGACCCAAAATTCCTTTCATAATTTGGAGATTTTTTCCTAAATAAACTCTATGCTTATCTCTAACAGTTTAGAAATTAGCTATTGGTCCACGATTGGAGTGGACACCCTGTATATATATATATATATATATATATATATATATATATATATATATATATATATATATATATATATATATATATATATATATATATATATTACAAAAATCGCTGCTTTTGTTTTGTTTTATTTTTTGTTTTGTTTTTTTCGTCAGAGAAAGAACCCTTTAACAATTTTAATTTTTAGGTTCCAATATACATATTTTAACTTCAGTCGTATATTTAGCTTTAGCTGCTTCAAACTTTTCAAGTATAGGTAAGTTAATGGTTCCAATATGCATCAAGACTCGTTATGATTTACCTAAAATATCAATGCAATATCAGCTTGATGCTTTTGATATACGACTTAATTATACATATTTTCAGAGACGTTTTCAACTGAACTGTAGTTAGTTAGCGAATGACGATACTTCGTACAGAAATTATGCAACAATGTACATTTCGAATCAAGTATTATTCATCGGGAGAAATTCATGTCTTTAATTAGTACGCTGCTAACATTGTAGTTACTAAGGTGGAAATTCAGCTTCATTAACAATGAAGCAGGTAATCAATTTAGCATTAGAAGATGAATAGCACTCCATTACAATCTGTCCATCATATCATTGTAAACAAATTTACAATAGTAGTAATTGCATTGGATAACGGTTGTGCGCAATAATTTACGATATTTGTGACTATTGTGTGAATTGGAATGAAAACATGAGTCCCATAATAGGCAGCAGAGAGGTTTTAACCCCTCCCGCCCCTCAAGAAACTAAAACTTCCCATTTGTTAGAAATTATGTGAGTAAATGTCAAAACTTTCAACAGAAGCGTCGGTGAATGATTAATAATTTTAGAAAAACTTTTATTTAAAAAATGTAAAATATTTTTTTCTGAACTTAAATTACTTTCAGAATTATAGCAGTATACTTTAAGTAAAAATTTATCTTCTAATCAAAACCAGAATTCCCTTTATAATGCAGTTAAAAGCAATGTATATTTCAGCATTATAACACTGTCGTCGTGATGTAAAACTCCCATTAGTATGAAGACGAAATTTGACAACAGAAAAATAAACATCATTTTATACTGAAGACATTAGATCCCAAATATTCCTATTAGAATCTTGTAAAAGGGAAACTAGTAGAAAATAGGTACTAAGTTAAAAGAAAAAAAAAACTTTAAATTAAAAACTTTTTTAGTCCCTCCATAAGTACACATACGGGTGCCTACAGAAGAAAATAGAGTAAATATGAGGTACCCATTAAAAAAAAAAAAAAACGCAATTTTTCTATAAAAAAAAAAGATGCTTATTCCCTAGCAGCATAATCTCATCGGCCGATGATCGGCCTTTCATCGAAACCCGATGAAATTCTCATCGGCCGATAATTGGATTCGATGAGTTCTCATCAGGAGTTGCTCCAATATGTCTCATCGGCCAAACAGAATCCGAGAAGCAAAATCCGATGAGTTTTGCTCGAAATAGGATGAGATTTGAAGCAATTTTTGACCAGTGCAGTCCCGTGCCGATAATTTTAGGATCAATTTTGGATACTCGGCTTATTTTAATCGGAAAAGTTGATCTGAAGGATATAGCTTTCCGATGAAAAGTAGCTCATCGAAAACCGTGCTCGGATACTGATCGGAACGATGTCATCGTGCGTTACGGGATCAGTTTACGAGGAGTTTAATGATGGGCCGAGCAAAATCCGATGAGTTGATGCTACTTGGGTTTTGACGAAAATTGCATTATAATAGAAAATATTATGTAAAGTAAGAAGTCTTTAATAGCAAAGTTGTGAGTCCCATGTACTTGTATGTAAAAAGAAATCGCATAGGGGGGAAATAAAACCCACTTCTTTCAACACCGTCTTATCTGAAAAAAATTTTAAAAAAAACTTAATTTTTCCAGAGCAATTTTAAAGTCAAAAAAAATAGACATGTTGTAAAACTCTTTTTTTTTTTTTTTTTTTTTTTTTGCTGCTGTTTAACTTTTTGACTTTACAACTTCAAGAGTCGCTTAACAAAAATTAGTATTTCTTCCCTTACACTCACTAATAAAACACAATGCTTACATATACTCAAAGGAGTAAAATCTAAAAATGTGTTCAAGTTTTCGGGAATAAAGTGCGATAATGCTCAAAAATATGGCATACTCCAGAGAAAAAAACTGAGCAAATTAAAACATAAATAACACATATGGCGTATTAATTTTTACAGTGTACTAGTTCAATGAACCACGATGTTCGACGTTTTATTAGTTAGTGTAATGTTATTTAATTTTACTTATAGCTAATTTATTATTTGGCGCATAGATCAAACTATTGCTTTGGATCTCTATACTAAACGCTTAAAAAAATTAGGTGAATTACATTTCGTAATTTAAGTACTTTTATATAATCTGATGCTAATGAAAGTTTTTTTTTTTCTTATTAGAAAACGTGTATTGAGCTGAAATAAATGCTCTACTCAAAAAACCTGAGCTGAAACAAACATTTCTACATGTAACATACATTATCGTTAAAATAAAAAATATTATTTCAAAAAAATATTTAAATGAAAAAATGAGTTTAAGTCTTTACTTTAAAATTGACTCTACAGACTCCTTTTAAAGTCAAATATTGTCAAACATTACTCACATGGAAATTTCACACTACAAAGAATTCCAAAGAAATGATAAAATACTTACCTTTCATGAACGTAATTAAAGTTCAAAATATCTTTCTGAAATAATAGAAAATAAAATGGAAGGAATTGTTAGAATAGTTTTGTATGATCATGTAGGAAGAAAAAAACTTACAAAAAAAAGGATGGCATTCTTTTATATTTATATTGCTTTTCCGCATCTTTGAAATCGATGACGTTTTATCTTTTCAATTGGAGGGACGAATATTTGACGTTTATCTATTGAGAAGCTAATCAAATTTTCCTGCATATTTTACTCAAAATATTTTATTTCCAACTACATACAGATTTTTCAGAGATCGGTAGCCATTTCTCGTTCGTATTATGATGCCTTAATCTCTTACAGTACTATTCGATATTACTTAATATATAATATATATTGTTGAAATGTTGCTCCATTTATATTCTAGGATTAACTGAGTCAGTTATATGCCGTCTTAAGCAGCTGACAATATATTACGTGAGTTAGTGTTTAACATAAAGACTCCATTAGCTTATGAACATTTATTTCCTGTTCAAAACTTTCATTTTCATTCATTGGAAAATCTTTTAAGAACAAGCCATGTACAAAACACCCATTATTTGTTTTTACTAAAAACCATTGCTACTGATGCGTGTGATTTTGATCCACATATTCTCTATTTTAGCCAGCCCCACAGAATTTTTTTTTGTTGCTGTTACTGTATTTGTAGGTATAAAATGGTAAAAACCCTCATGAAGTAGTATACGACTAGAGAAAACTAGGTTGCAAGTTTTCTCGGCATTTAGCGCAACTTTGATCCACCTCGGATATCGGATGTAAACGTTTTATTTCTTTTAAACAAAAGTATTTCGACTTTAAATCAGAACAATAAAGTTCTTAAGAATTAAGAAACACTTCTTAGTAATTTACAACGCCGCAAAATTGTTTTCATGCCATAGTATTGAATAGGATCTTTCAGTGTAGGGAGAGCGAGTTCAACAACTTCAAAATTGACATTAAAAATAGTAATTTTAGTGTTATTGAATGATGGAATGGCTTGTATACAATATTTCCAATGCTTTTGTGAAATGAAAAGCAGAAAACTTATTTCATAGACTTACCAAATGAGTACAGCACTTGGCGTTTAATTTATTTTAAGTGAAATACACTGTTAAAAATTCAGGAAACTTTTGTAGTAAATATTACTGTAAACTGTTGCATTTACAGTAACGAAAATATTTACGTACAGTAAATTGTACCATAAAAAAGAAACGATTACAGCGCCAGTTGATAAACCTCTTGACTTTTTCAGCGAAGCACGTAATACTCAATTTCTGTTCGTCATGTGTGGGCTATTCGGTACAGTGGATAGAGAAGCGAAGTGCGATAACTGCGTCTTGGGTTCGATCCTAACTTCTTGCAAATTTTAACTCTAATTTTCTCTACCGTAAAATTTTACAGTAAAATTGGATTTTACGGTGAAAGTTACTGGCAACATGGATGCCAGTAACTTTTACCGTAAAATTTCAGGAAAATTTTTAACAACGTATAGTAACTTCATGGTACAAAAAAAGGACACTTTCCAAATGTGTCTGCACTCTAATTCTAACGCATTAACATTACTTTGTTTCAGAATATCACAAAGGAAGCGAATGAAGATATGATTTTTTTAAACATTCATTTAATGTTAAAAAAAAATGTTTTAGTTTTCTTTTCCACATCTTAAATGTAACATTATGGTCTAAATTTGTAGAACAATATCTGGCTCGTCTATACAATAGAAGTTAAATTTCAATACGCATTAAAATATATTTTAAAAATCCTTTGTGGAAAAATCTGCATACTATCCTACTGGCTTAAATCGTGAGCAAAGAACGAACCAGTAACTCGCACAAAAAAAAAAAAAAAATATATCGCAATAAAAAATATATAAAAAAAATACAAGTCATTGTATCAAATTGTTGAGTATATAACAACTGAAGTATGCATAAATAAATTCAATCTCTGACATCAACGTAATAACTTCATGTAATGAGTAACAGAGGAAAACTTTAATTAAACATAATTCGTCGGAGAACGGGAAATGAGAATGTAGGTGTTTAGGCGTTTTGAAATCTCATCAAATGGCTATTTCACTGAAGCATGCGATTCGCATATTTTTTGGAATAATCATCATTTTCATCAAATACGTCAGACTTACCAATGGATTTGATTTTCTAGTTTGAAAACTACATCTTTTTGTTACAATAGTATTGGGAGCATTCTTTTAGGATCGAATCATTTCTATAGGAATGATTAGAAAATAAATTATTGTATTTCTGAAAAATTACCTTTTGACTTTTTCTTTAACAAGAATACCTCGAGTTACATATGTTTTTGACAATCACGCTAATTCAAGCTGTTTATTTTCTTCTGATATGTATTATAGTTATAAAGCAAAGAGTTTTAAGCTGATAATGAAAACAATGACTTCTTCTTTTTCCCTATATTTGGACGCAGTACAAATTTAAAATGCGAAAAAAAAATAAAATTAAAATTAACAACGTTCTATTGCACTAAAATTTGAAGAATACTGCAGAGACATGCACCGACGTTACAAGGAACGCCTTTGTCAAAAAATATTTTCGGATAACTTTGCATCTACAAACACATTTATTTCTGCATTTAACGAGGTGTTTGCTTTTTTTACACCGAAACACGAGTTCTGCACCTTTTTGTGCAATAAAGCGTTGTTAATTTTTATTTCAATATTTATAATATAGTTTTTACTTTTTTTTTCGATCTTTAAATTATGTTTCTTGGATAATGGTTGATTTTTCTATTTCTTGTCTGGTGTTGTTATGCTTGATTGACTTCTATTCCATATGTTTATGATCCTTTGTTATCTGATTGGTAAAGTATAAACATCAATGACTTTCTAGCCGATGTCTTTTCAATCAAGACTGTTTTGCGTAATGAATAACGTATTGTATTGAGGGAGAGACTTGAAATAGCTTGTATATATAAGTATTAAGTTACCGTATTTTTCTTGATAAATTGCGCTTTATACAAATTAATATTTCGCTTTTCTCAGATTGTAGCACAAACTATTTTGGATCTTTTTCCACTATTTATTTAACAGATTTAAAAACTACATTGCTACTCAAGAATGCTCTGAAAATATATCATTAATAAGGGAAACATTCTGAAAAGTATAGCTCAGTAAACACATTAAATATTGAAAATTCAAAAACATATTATTGTATATTCGAACAACTTGTTTTTCTACTCTTGTTTTTTTTTCCTTTTGCTCAAAACAAAATGCTTGATTGAAAAGGCTACTCAGATTTTAATATTTCATATCATCAGAAAAAATAAGTTATAACTGCAAGAAATTCAATTAGTGTATTTTGCGTAGTTGAAGACATACGAATTTCGGCAATCCTTTATCTAAACCCCAATATACATTTCCACGTTTTAATGTGTTAATAGCAGTATTTCTGAAAGCAAAAAATGTTTTAAATATTTGATGCAATTGCCTTAAAAAATTCCTGTTTATTTTTCCTCTTATTATCTAAAAAACCGCATTTAGTTTTAGATACGTCCGTTAAAGTAACGTTGAATTTACAGAAGATTTCACTGGGTCATTATTATTTGAATATAAATAGTGAAAATCAATGTACATTTCATTTAAAATTCAATACGCAAGTATATTAAATAAATAATGAGGTTCAGTAAAACATCCATTTTTGTAAAACTACAAAAAACGTTTTCCTCACTCCCTTTCCACTACATCTAGTGACAACACACTTAATGACGCACAATTTACAATAGAATAAATGCATGAACTAGTTAATTAATACATTAAACGATTCAATTTGTTTTATTGAAATCGATATGATGTCTTCTATGGTAAACTATCAACTAAATGATTTTTTCGCTGGAAATCGCAAATATGAATTGCAACTCATTACCTGCAGATTTCATGAGCCTAATTAAAATGTCACGGTTCATTAAGAACAGAATGTTAATTACCTTTTTCAGTTGCTTAGTTTTTCATTAAGTAAAAAAAAAATATAGATTTTTTTACCCTTTAAGGTGTTGTACTGTGCGAACAAAAAGAAACGTTTAAGTTAATACATTTTTTGTGCGATTTTAAAAATTACTTGGCAATAAATTGTTTTTATTATTTTTCTTTCTTTTTTTTTTTTTTGCTTTAGATCCTTTTATAGTAGAGGGACATAAAATATTCAATTTTTGACATAATGATTCAACAAAATCCGTTCTTTTTTAGTTGTAGTAAAAAATACATTTCTTTGTCAATGACAGAAATACAGCATTTAAATAAAAAAAATTCAAACGAGACTTTGTTTCGATTTCTTTTTTTTTTAATTACAGTTACTTTTTGGAAAACAATCCATGAATAATCTTTCTAAACAATCGAAGTAAAGCATTTTTTCATTCCAAATGAACCAGTTTATCGCTGTTTTTTTTTAATTAGATGTTGATAAAAATATAATTATTAATGAAAGCGAAGAAATAGTTTTGAATATGATTGGTTGATTGACTAAAACGGACATTTAAAAACAATTGATGGCTAAATTTTTATATATAATTTATGCCTATCACAATAAGTATGCTTACTAGAACGTTTTTGGAATAAGATAAAAAACATGCATGGGATAGTTTTCTTTTCTTTTTTTTTTTTTTTTGATTAAAAGCTATTATTATATCCCCACTATACTCTTGTGGCCCCCTTCAAAAATAATTTACTAGCATTACACACTTTGCCGAGCCACGGCATGCAATAATTCATTCATGATATAAAATAAACCAATAGGAGCGTTTTCTTTTGTCCAATGTACTACTTTTAGTCACTGATATTGCTGAAGTAAGCAAAAAAAAAAAAAAATGCTTAAAACGGTTTTATATTTTCCAGCAGTTTATTTTTATTTGCTTATTTATTTTTTATTGTTCAACTTCTAAAACGTAGCGAGGTCTCACATTACGTCATAAGTGGAGAAACTTTAGTGTAAAGACAACAAGACGCATCAGCCATTTTGGATTTTTGGTGACTTCAACTCCAAAACGACGAAAAAAAAAAAATCACCACAAAAAGGTGGCTAGTCTTTAAAGTGGCCTTTGTTCATAGAGTTTAGCTACAACTGTGACTTCATCCAGTAAAATGATCCATCGACTAAGCTTCTTTTAAGTTTATTTCTTAAGAAAGAAAATGAATCAAAATTAAGAAAAAAAGTAATTCACCCCATGTTTTTGGTTTTGCTATTACAGGAAAAAGTATTTTTGAAAAATGGGAAACTCCCCCTTTTTAGAACTTCAACGGGCACCAATGACTTAATCTAGAAGAGCTTGATACGATAGTACATATGCTCAAACCCAGGTAGCACAAATAACCTTTAAACGTTTTGTAAACTTTTTAAGCGGTTGTTACAACGTTAATAACCATTTTACAACCTTTAAAAAACGAAGTGTGCTACTTGGGAATCTTCAGAATTATGGACTGGAGTCACATATATGATTTCAAAATTCTTTAAATCTTTTTTAAGAATAAAAAAAGAAAAAAAAGCATAAGAGAGAAAACAACCAAGTACCATTCCAAGTATCATAGTTTGCGATAGATCTTTTCTCTCTTTATTACTGTATTCCTTATTTCTGTACCTCAGAACCAGACTAACGTAAGTCCATTTTCGTCATTTTTCAGTAGAGGGGAAAAACAATGTATTCGACAATCGTTTTTTCCCTCTACCGAAAAATGACGAAAATGGACTTACGTTAGTCTGGTTCTGAGGTACAGATTTGTCAGCGTTCATCGCCTTTTTGCTTTATGTTTAAAAATACTTATGTGTCTCATCCCCTCAAAGTGTCATATTTGAAGAGACTAAAACCTCCTTCATGCAATTTAAAATTTAATTAATCTTAAGTAAACTCCTTGGGATAGCTGTTTATTGTCAAATATTTTTTTGAGTAAGTGCGAAAGTTAATTAAACTTCGATAACAGCACGCATTCAAAGGAGATAAAACATATTTTAATTTAAGTTTTAAATGAAATGTTTTATGCAATATTCTTGAAGCGAAATAGTTGAAATACTTGAATGCATCGGGGAAAAATATAAATATAAACTAAAACCCTGATGGAATATGTTTTTAAGAAAAAAGTATATTGTAAACAAAACTACGATTTTTTAAACAAAAAAATAGTTTTTTTTTTCGGTTTTTCGTTTTTTATCATAAAACTATTCATCATTTACTACATTAGACATTATCATCGATTTAACTACCACAAATTAATCTGCAGAACAGAAGAATATTGAAATAATGGCATCTAACAGTAGATACGAGATACTAAATTGTTGAAGTTAAAAATGAAAGATAACGTGTCCAAAAGTACAAATAAAAGGTTTAAAAAGAGTTAGAAAAATCTAGCAAATAGCTATTTCGGGGCTATTAAAAATGAAGCCCCATCATCAGTGCAAAAAGATGATGATTCACTGACCACAGTCAAGTGAACCAGGAATGCGAAAAACTAAATTAATTATCGACAAATGTAATTTTTCTGATTGACCCGATTTCACACGCGCCTGATAACAATATCACACAGTACCACTTCATTGCCGTGATAAAAAGCGTTTTGGAAGGTTCTATGTAAATCGGTATTTTTGCACGTGACCATTCAAATGTATCATTTATTATAGTAATTTAAAATGGAAATAGCCAGAAGTTTGGTGGTTCACCCACGTATGTGATTTCTTCAGAAAAAAAAATCGTCGTTTCATATTACTTTACACTCATAAAACCAGAAGAGCCAAAAGGGTGATTTTTTTCCACACACCCTCGATCCCTTTGACACCCCTGCGGAGTAAACGATGCTTGAATGTGCCATTCGTCAACCAATAGCAGAACTTAGAGAATAGAGCATGCGCTCCGACGTATTCCCATCCATTTTAATGGCGAACGGTTTCTGAGTAGCGACGAAGAAATTTGTTCCCATCTTTTACATTGAATACAACTGAATTATGTCTCGCATTATCTAAATTCTCGCGTAAGTACTACAGGCATTTTACGTACGAGGTCATAATTTGTAGCCTCAATTTGTATTCAGGCATTATGCAAATAATAAGAACTTTCTTCTCTATCAATCAGAAACTTATTAGTTTGCTTTAAAGACACAAATTTCTGTAACCTCAGGCATAAAAACTAAAATTGTAAAAAAAAAAAAAAAACTTTAAGTACCGGCCTATGCAAATAGCTACATTGTGTAAAAGCAATTCGGGAACAGATACATGGTTCCAACGGTGACAAATATGTTATGAAAGATGCCCATACACTTGAATATTTCGTTTTCCGGGAAAAGAAAAATGATGTCTCAAATTTATGAGCATTTCCTGATCACTGAACTAAATAAATTTAATGGTGTCATCATTTTTTCTTTAAAAAGTACCATATTCATGTGAAACGTGTAGAGACATAATAAGAGTTGAAGATTTAAATTTTTTATTTTTGGCTTTAGAACAGTAGTTACTATTTTTATTTTAAATATAGTTATGCTTCACAAGTCGTATTTTGAAAATAAGATCAAAAAAGTTGTTGTTGTTATATCCGTTTATTGTTTTCTATTTTAAAGATAGTTATGTCTATCAAGTCATGTTTCTTAAAGTGAATTGAAAAAAAAAATGTTTTTATAACATTTTATCTTTGCATTATAAAGATAGTTATGTTTATCAAGTCATGTTTTTAAAATAAATTGAAAACAATTTGTTTTTACAACCTTCTGTTTTTCGAACGCATTTTCACAAATAACAGTAAATGCATACTAGGAGGGTGCTCTTTTTTTTTCAGTTCATTTCTGCTGAAAGTGGGGTTAACTACTGCAAGGGAAAAAATGCGTCTGACACTGGTTCGGCTGGATTCTTATGCAAAATGACCCCTGGATTCGAATATAAACCCTCCTTTTAACCCTACACAAATAATTTTTTGTAGAAAGCCTCTCAAAATTCTTGATTTTTTTTCTCCAGTTTTCCGTAGTTTCAAGCTATTATTTTCATTTGTAGGGTGGAAAGAAGCTATATATTAAACGCAAACATTATTTTGGAAGGCAAGAGAGGCTCAAAGTTTCATGTCATGAGCACAGATAGCAAACAGGGAGATTTGGGGACACACAAAATATTTTAGAAATCAATAAAAACGATCACTTTATTCTTGCTGTGTTTAAAAAGGCGTTTTTAATATTTTCTGTGTAAATTTCAAGTATAGGACTCGCTTCAATGATTCCTTCGTCGGGAAAAAAAGGAAAAGGGTGGCTTGTTGAAAACGAGTCGCATTGAAGATCTTCAGTAAAAATCTATTAAAGGTAGTTTTTTTTTTTTGAAAATATCCTCTTGAATTAAAATATAGTCATACTTTCCCCGTCATGCACTACTTTTTGCAGAATGTTCCACTGAATTGATTCAGAGACAGAAAACTAAATAAAATATAAGCATGGGGAGGGGGTGGTTTTCTACAAAACGTGGTGCAAAAAAGGTACACAAACGAATAACTGTTTATTAAAACAAGGGAAAAAGGGGAATAAATCAATACTTGCATAAGAAAGAAAAAAAATGTTTTCTATACAGTATACAACTATTTAGCTAAAAATATATAATTGAGTATGATTTGGTGGTTACGAAAGAACGTTAATAAATATCAGGAAGTCGGTTACTTCAGCTGATCTCTTAGTTTCTCGATAGTATGATTTAAAACACATTCCAACTTGATTTTACCATTTTCATCCTGAAACGTTAAATATAATTTCTCATAGAGTTAGTTTTGTTTTTTTGTTTACTTTAACAGTTATATGGGGTACTATGTTTCGTAAGAGCATTTCACTTTAACAACTAAAAATAAAAATTGCATCCGTAGCAATCCTTAAGCTACACGTGCTCCTCGGTGGGTGCTAAATGAGTAAAAGTGTTGCAGCCAATTTCTTATGATTATAATGTACTCTAGTTTTTATATTTTGTATTGTACTTAAGTTTCAGTTGTCTTTGAATTCCCGTAACTTTCTATTTGTCTGTGTGACAACAAAGATGTTTTCATCTGTTTTTGTATTTTGCCTGCTGCAATGGGGAAAAAACCCGTTAAATGTCATAATTTATCCTGAATCGTTAGCTCTAAGGAGCTCCAATTTGGCACACGTGTCATTTGGCATTATATATTCTTTTGTTGTTATAGGTTTTCAGCAATAAAGTTTCGAAGAAGTATTACTTCGAAGTAAGAGGGAAATAAACTAATTCGGCTTTGGCTCCAGAAATTTAAGCCATGGACCGCTATTTTTTTTTCTATCATCTGCGGGCTATTTGACCCCACGGCTCTGACTCCACAGACTTGGTTGGGCTGTGAATTGCTTGCAAAAATGACCGAATCCTACTCCGTCTTGTAGAGGTTTAAAGCTTTCGATTCCTTACTCTGCTCGATTACCCCAGAATTAGTTGGTTTGTTGAAACCCTGCTCAAAAATTCTGTAGCTGAATTCTAAGAAACAAGATTGCCAAATGAATAATAACTTTTCTTTTTAACACATATGCATAGAAATGTACTTTTTATGTGCACCAAGAGTTGCTTTTATAACTGAAATAACCCTGGGTAAGTATACAAAGCTGCTTAAGTTTATTGAGTTTTATTTAAGTTAGGAATCAAAACAAAATTTTTCATTAGCAAATGAAGCCATCCACAAATTCTTCTGAAACAGTTTCATCTTAAATTTTACGATGCAGCAAAAATGAAACTTTGTCCCTACGTCTTAGTTCTTAGAAATACTTATGATGATATTCTTTACATCTATGGAAAAAAGCTTTGGATACATTGTCAAAAGAGTTACAAAGAGCTGCTATTAAATCGACTGAAAAGAATAACGCCCCACTAGCGTAAGGAGAATGACAGGTCAATTTGGAAACTCTAGATGGCGCCTTGCAGCAAAATAAAGGCAATCTGTTTCGCTTTTGCTCGTTGTGTTGGCTCTCTTATTTCTTTTTTTTCTGCACTTTCTCCTAAAGGGTTCCGAAGCATGAACTTCAGTAATCAAGGAACACGTTTTTGTGTTTGTTTTTGTACCATTCTTTCACGGAATAAGATCTAAAATAGTTGATGAACACGAGTGAGATAAGACAAAAAGGAAAAAAAAGTCTGTCGCAGAGAAAAAAATTGCTAAAGAACGTATTTGTACCAATTCAGGAATAAATCCTACTTTTTTAATTCTGAAAGAAAATGGCGAGAAAAAACAACGAGTTTCCGAAGAGCGGTTCGTTGAAGAAATTGGGTCAAAAACAAAAGTTAATCCTAGCGACCAGACGATGTTTAGTCCCCCCCCCCTCCGCCCCTCAATACCTTTAAGTGAATAGTTCGATCTAAACTACTTTTTTTTCTGTTAAAAAAAAATCGCTGAAAACACTTACTTCTAAATATTGCGCTTTCATTTGAACAGATTTTGATAAGATCGCGAACTTATGGTGGATTTGTTTTCAAATAAACTTTGTTGTAACGAAGCTCTTTTACGGCTCAGCTTTTTAAAGGATATTTCGCAAACAAGTCCAAAGTTTTTAACATTAATTACAACATAATTTTTCAACACAAAAAAATAAAATAAAGAAAGAACCAAAAAGCGGATATATAATCAATTTTGACTGACTCCGCCCCCAACTCCGTTTTTCCAAAATCAACCCGACTCCAATAGGATAAACACAGCTGTCTCTTGGTTACCCACATAGCGTCGTTGAAATCATTGATAACTTTTGTTTGATTAGTGCGTTTCTTTTTAAAAGAAGCTCTATTCTGATAACACCAATAAAATAAATGACAATGAGTTTTAAAAAAATCTGCACAAATAGCTTTGATTATTTATGATGCCCAATGCCTCATTTAATTTTACGCCTTCTACTTTTTTAAGCTTGCCTTATTCTCTACTACATCGATTTACTTAATCCATTTATGCCCAAGGTTTTTAACAATTTTTTTAAATATTACCTGCTCAAAACTCTTACTTGGAATGGTTTCATACATTTTAGACTTGGAATAGTTCGCCGTTGCCATATTTATTAAGTTATTTGACTTCCTGTTTATGGGATATTTTGCAGATATGTGAGCAAAATACGACCTTACTTGACTTTAGTTGTGCATCTTAACATTACAGAAGGCATCTCTGATCAATTTTAAGTAAATCCTTTTAAAATAGTTTAATTTTATGAAAAATAAGTTCGCAGAAAAAACTTACTTTCTGTGGCTATCCATGCTGGATCGTTGCTTGACTGATTCGTCTCAAAATAGCTGTCAATAATTAAACTCTGATTTCCAAATAGTGACTCTAGCTGGTTTTCTCGGGAAGAAGGACTATTTAACTTGTGAGAAACAGCTTTAGTTATATACCCATTACAGGTTTTTGTATGGAGTAACTAACAAGCGTCCCGTTTTTAGGCTACTGGGAATAAATGGGTTAACTAACAAACTGGTCATCATAGATAATTACTTAAAAACCAAAATGGCAATACCTTTCCCTTTATCAACATGGTTTATTAACAAGGAAACGTTCATAGATACAACTTTTTTTAAACATATCTTATCATTTTTTTAAACATAACATATATAAGAAGGGAATAAAAATGTCTTCCGTAACGCATATAAAAGATAAGTGTAAGATAATTTTGCAACATGCAGGTAAAGGATAAAAAGATCAAAAGAAAGGGAACACAAGCAGAGAACGCTTAATATAACGACATCCTGAACGGAGAAGCAAATCCCCTTTCAAGAACCACACCATAAGAAATTCATTTTATCTTGCTGGATTTCTAAAAACAACGATTTAGTAAACGAGGCATTTGACCAAGGGATCATTTATTTCATCGCTTTACCTAAGCGCACTCAAATCCATTCGGGAAGTAGCATCGATAATGTAACTCCCCGTTGGGGATTTTATTATTTGGTGGGATCGTTATGAAATAAAGCAAATTGTGTAATATGATCGCTTCTACTTCTAATGTTCCTGTTAAAAAACAAGGAAGTTGTACTCTTTTTTGTGATAATATTCATGGATTAACTTGCAGTGAGCAATAATGTCATATGATGTAACCTTAATGGGGCTATAACAATTATTTCCTCTTTCTTGCTATCAGTTGCAGTGAATTTATTTATTTTTGAAAAGGTTTAAGATGAGAAATATTTTTCAAATCATGAGATGATATGAACAGAGATGTACACTTTGACACTCTGAGGTTTATTTATGCATAGAGTTCTTATAAAAAAAAATTAGCGAAATATGTTTGAGTCACGTTTTGATGTAAACAAGATGCTGCGAAAACGCCAAAACAACTTTACACCTTTTACTTGTTGCCATTGTTTAATTCAAATTAAATTCTAGAAAGGTTTAAACTAAACGAAAATATAATTAAATATGAAATTAAATACTGATATTAAAACTAACTAGTACATTAACGCATTCTCATGATGACTATTGCCTAGAAATATTTTATTTAAAACATTTTTAACTAAAATACAATGTGAAAAAAAAAAACTGTTTTGTGATAAAATTTGCTAAATTTTGGTAGAGGACCAAATATTAATAATCTAAAACTTGAACAAACGTGTATCTAAATTTTTTTTGAACTTGAGTAGAAAGCAAAACTTTTTGTTGCTGATTAAACACATAAAAAAGAGGGCCGAGGATGCGAAGGAACTAAATTTATGCTTTGAAAGATCAAAATATGTATCAATGACCTGCAAAGGAAATAATCTTCACTAAATGCAATTTTGAAGGCCGTTTCTATTCCTTTCTCATAAGTAAAATGTTAGAAATACACTGACTCTGATGCAAGTTCTTTTGTATTGAATGCATTTTTTTTCCATATTCTCTCCGCTTATCCTTAGCTCACGTCTTTGCGATGTCATTTACCTTCGAACATATTTTGCCTGATAGTTGCTGAACTCCTGCACAGTGTTTCCTTTCAAAACTGCTCCCCAAGCTGCGGGTGTTTCCGTCTTTTTCAACCGTTGCATCCGACTTCCGTGGCAGAGAGTTAAAGAACCCGATAAAGAGGAGTTCAGAATTGAAAAATGCAGATTTTTCTTTTACTAGAAAAGAACTAATGCTGTAGTTTATTTATTATAAAGTTGTGTACTTTTTTCTGCCAGTTATATTTATATGTATGTAGTTGATGTTGAGACATGTTGGTCATGCTTTTGCAGACTATTGTCTTAAATTACCAAAACATGCTGCTGTATATCCTTAAATATAACTAGGAAACTTATTTATTAATTTCACAGAAATAAATGTTCTTTACTGTGTTATATTTCAAATTAAACTATGATGTTCTTATTCAGAACATTTCTCTTTCCACAATTGTTTTTCTCGTAGTATTACCACATACAATTCTGTGTTTTGAAAGTTTAAAATTCTGTCGCATTTTTTTTTTCAAATGTTTCTTCTTTCAGAAACTATTTAGCTTCATAATAGTTTATTTAAAACATAATAGGTCATTAGTAAAATAATTAATCCTAAATATATGTACACCGTTATAATCTGTAATTGTCATAGGGTATTTCTTGCCTTATTACTATATTTTTTCCTTACAAGTAAGTTAAACAACCCCAATAGCGTAATATTCGTCTGTAGTGGATAATTTGAACTAATTAAATTTATAAACTTTGCCATGTATTTGAAATGAACTAAAATTCGTTTGAGAGATGAGTGAATAGACACAATTCAACATTAAACAAAGCTAATTTATTGGCTATAATTGAAAGGTTCTTCATTTTAACTCCGTATAAAACACAGTATCCATCCATACCAACAGAAAAATGAATACAGTACTTTATTAATGCGAAAGTATTCCGCTCCGAAAATAATAATTTTAAAGTTTTCCGATTAAATTAACGGATTACATTCAAACTAAGTTGTGTCTTTGAATTTGCAAAAGGAAAATCAATTAAAAAAAAATAAAATAACGTTTCAAATGCCACCTTATCAATATTACAGATGGTTCAAACATATCTTATAAGTTTTTGTTCGCACGAAACAAAACTTAAATTATTTGTCCTCTTTATAATTATTCTTAGATCTGCAGTTGGGGAAAAGGAGGAACGCCGGTCACCTAAATATTTTGTTTATTATTGCAAAAATCATACATATATTTTTTGAATTGGTCCCACAATTTTTCCAAAGAAATAAGTACATAAATAAGCGTTTTTTCTTGAACAGAAAAAATGAATAATTTTAAAGTAACATTAACTGAGCATAAACAATCTAAACTGAGCATAAATAATCTGGAGGAACTTTTTTTGGCCTAACAAAAGACAGTCAACAACGACATCGCCCAAATTAACTACTCTTTTAGAAGAGAAAATAAATGATGTGCGTGCATTCTACCCAATTTTTTTTTTCCAACTTCAATGATGGTTATGCTTGATGAAAAATTTTGCTGTGCTTAACAAGAAAGAGTAATATAATTCATAAGAGTAATAAAATGCAGACCAATTACGTGAGATAACTTATAAGTTACTCAGAAAATATTAATACAGCATATGAAAATTGAAACAGTTAAAATAACTTATTTCTGAACCAACGAAAAAATTGACATTTGCTTTAAAAATTATAAGAAACAACATTGAAATTTATAATAAAATTTGCATTGTTTAAAATTTGACGGTAAACTTACAACCTTTAAAAAATGGAAAACTCATATTTTTTTACGTGTTAAACTGAGAAAAAAACAAAATGTGATGAAATAATTTTTAGTTGGTTTTTAAAAATAATTCCTGATCAAACAAACAATTAAATAAAAACACACACGAAAAAATAAGTAAAAAATGAAATTGTAATCTAAAAAATTAATTTATTGATTTATATAAATTACTAGCAGTACCCACACGGCAATGCCCGTGCAATATAGTTTAAAGCAATTCGCCAAATAAATCAAAAAGGCATCAAATTAAGTAAGTAACAGGATATATTAATAACTCAAATTTATTCAGTTTTCAAGTCTTAATTTTAGACGCAAATTTCAACCATTCAAGAAAGAGCAGTTTGTTTGGAAAATGGACCTAATGTGTCAGTTTTGGGTACAAAGTTAAGCATTCAAAATTGACTAAATTTGAGTAATTAATATCTCCTGTTCTAATGAACGGAGATAAACGTGCCAAAACTTTTCTTTTTTAGAAAAAAAATCATTTCCAGCAATGTATAATGTTAGGGGCTGGGGGAAAGTTGTTTCTCCTCAATTACGGCAAAAAATGAGACTAATTAATTAATTTAAAAATAACTAATTTAGAATTCGGCCTTCAAAGTACATTTCACGGGGATATTTTGTGCCAAGTTTCAGGGCCGGATGTGCTGTGAGGGCTTTTTTCTAGCCATCGGTTATAAACAGGGCGAGCGTTATCCGGTTGGAAAACGCCCCCTTGAATGCTACTCATGAAGGGCTGTACTACTGGTTAATTTAACAGACTGACGACAAATTTTCAGTCAGTGAGTTTGGGATAACCACAAGAATGCCCCTGCTGTCGTAGGAAATTGCTCCAGAGACCATAACTCCAGGTGTGAGTCCCGTGTGTCTAGGCCGTAGACCGCTTGGATGCAGGCGGTCCCCTGGCCTCCTTCTGACCAATATACAGCCACCACTGGCACTAATTCAGAATCTGTTTTCATCAAAAATTACAACAGATCTCCACTCCGACCTCCAGTGAGCTCTGTCGTGGCACCACTGCCGTCGGAAAAGGCAATGGTTTGCAGTCAATGGAATACCGGCTACAGGCTGCCTGGCTCGGAGCTGTCCTTGAAGTAAACAGTTTCTTACCGTTCCTTGGGTCACGACGGTACCAACTGCAGCTCGAATGTCAGCCGCAGATGCAGTACGATGCGCCACAGCCGTTATATACAGAGCCCGTCATCTTTATACATATAAATGTAATAAATGAGTGATGAAATTAGTAAATTAATACGAAAAAAAAGTGAATGAAGGAATAAATAATTGGAGTTTTAAACGAAGGACTGTAAATGTATTAAATATTCAACGTATACAAATGTGATTTAGTACAAGATTGGATAAACAAACAAAATGATCTAATTCACTGTGCCCTGCATGAACTGAACTTTTTGTACAATACATTTTAAATAAAGTGTAAGTTTAAATTGAAAAAAAAAATAAGTTTAATAAAAATAAATAAATGCTGCACCTTATAATGGTAGGTCTCAATTAACAGTGAATGTTTTTTTTTTTCTTTTTACTTACAACAAATGCTTACAATATGATCATTAGTGTTAACCTGTTAACTGGGTATGACGAAATATTTCGTCATACATAAAAGCCTACAGCAATGGGCATGAAGAAATTTTTCGTATATTCTTATTGTGCATTTCAGTGTTTTATATATTGTTATTATTGTGTTGTATTATTTACATACTGAGATGTAAATTATTATTTGTGGTGTGATATTACTTATCGCTACGAAAAAAAAGTCCCCATTGTGAAACGAGTTGAGCAATAGCTAATTCCCCGGTTAACAAGTTTTAAATATGATCATATGCTTTGATCCTCTGAAGTATTTTTTCCTGACAGAAATAAAATATACGTGTTACTACATAGATAAAATGTTATAAGATATGTAGCTATAAAACAGAATAAATATTTTGCCTTCTTACTTTGCGCAGCTATTTCACTTTGTCGCACGTTCTTCTGCTGCTTTTCAGAAACTTCAATGGTATATTTTTTCTTTACTGGTTTTGATTCTAAATGACTAAAATAATGTTCTAGTAAAGCAAATGAATTTCAGAAGCACCTCGACTTCTATAAGCAAGAAACATGGACTATATCATAGTATGAAAATAAATAAGGTGTAGTTATATAAGAAAACAAATAATGATAGCTTAGGAAGCTTTTTGTTCAAAACAAATTTATTTGTACTAACAATTATCTTCTGAGAAAAAGATTGTTCATGATTGGCACAAGTAAACATCTGCATCATATTTAGCAACACATGCGCCCCCCCCCTACCTTTTCCAAACACAATCATAGTAAGTACGCTTAAAATAAGGTATTTATACTACAATGGGTATTTCAAATACCTTATCAATTATACAAATGAAATATCCGTTTTACATAGATTTTAGTAAGCAAGGAAAATAAAATATATCATAGTATAAAAACAAATTTGAAGTAGTTATATAGGAAAGCAAAAATGATAGATGAAGAAAATTTCTTGTATAAAGTAAATTTAATTGCATTATAAAAAAATGGACACAAGTTTAGCTCGAGCTTTTGACGGTTACGTAAAATAAATCTTTCTATTTAATCCGCATTTCTGTAGCAAACCACTTTTTCTCCTATTCACCTTTCTCAAAGTATACTTTATTTTAAACATTGTTATTTATTTAACATTTTGCAAAGTTTTACCTCTAGTTTTTGTAAGTACGTCTCATTGTTTGTTTTAAGGAGAAGCTTTTCAAAAAAATCATTTGTTCTTTAAAAAAAGTGTTTGACTCAACTATGTTTTTTAAGAAAAGAAAAGAGTCATCAAGAATTTAATGCTCTGTGTTTAAGAATAGCAGAGACGTTGTTTAAAATGTATCGTTAAATTTAAGGAAAATCAACTTTGATTGAGAATAATAAACCTAAAGAATTTGTCTCTTACAAAAAAAAAACTACAAAAAAAAAAAGTTTGATGGTATTAATGCCATTAACTGTTTATTAGTTAATTGAACTTAAGTTATTCATTCATTTTACTATGTTTTATTGGTATTATGTTAGTGAAATTAAGAATAAAGAAAAAAGTATTTACGTTTCAAATTTTGCTTAAACGGAGTTTAGGGAAAAATGCAGTAAGTTCTTTTTAAATGGTAAATGTAGAAATTGAAATTGCGCAAAATGTTTTCGCTAAATCTGCATTTTTTTTCTTTTTTTTAAAGGGAAAACAAAATGTTACCTGATGTAATAACTCTAAAAAAAACTTCAAGTTTTGATATTGGTAAAAGTAATCGCTCTCTTTAATCAAGACCTGCTTAATATAATGCCTAAAAAGAATTCTTTCTATGCTTATGACAGCTGAAACATTACATCCTTTCATAATTCTGAAGTGGACATGAAAGAGGAATAGCTTAATTATTTCTCTCCTGTCACATACAAACATTTATGAATGATGCCAATTGAGGAAAAAAAGATGTTTTATGTCCTTTATAAATGAAGGTTACTTCATGTTAAATAAAATGGACTAAAATCTGCATTACATTGCCTAAAACATTTTTTCAGACTCACAAACCTGCTGAACTTATTACAATCAGACAAAAACTTCAAAAGAATGAACACGTATTTGTGCCAAATGAAATATTGATAGTATGCTTGTGCATCGGAATTTTAATTTGTGAGAATCAATTCACAAATGTATTGCAGATTTCTCGATATATTATAAACAAACTTTGAGAAGTTATCTCCTTGGATACAGGAAATTTCCCTAAAAACTTATGACTACAGAATAAACGTAAAAAAACAATGTAGCTTTAACAATAACAGTAATTGGTACCTCTTGAATCTAAAAAAATATGCAAAACTTGTATGTAGACATAGTTGTCTTCGACCATAAATTAACTGATTCCGTGATAGGTCACTTTTATGTAGCAAGAGTGGATGATAGGCTCATGACACGTCGTGGGGTACACAATCTAACCTAAATAAAGAGAACCTGCACTCCAGGTCTTAAAAAGTACAAAATAATTTTTAATTCAAAATAAATGCAATTAACATTCATAGACTAACATACTCATGTGAAAATGTACCTATAAATTTATGTTTACTTTTATCGGTTATAAAATAGTGTTATTGTAAGTGAATAAATGAGAGTGAGTGTTACAAAAAAAAGAAAAAACGATTTTGAGTGCATTATTAAAAAATATAAAATAAACTAAAAACTACCGATGATAATATTGGTAAAATAAATATAAGCTATGAAAATTGAAATCACAAATATTTATAACTCAATGAATCAAATAACTTAATATTGAATTATTATCTGGGATAGATGTGTGTATAATAGTTGTTCGGTAGAAATATAACGATAGTAAAAGGAGTTACATTTTATGGAACAAAGGCGGATAAAATTGGTCTATTGGCGGCTACCAGTCAGGCCATGAATACTTCGAAATACGGATAATATTTTAGTTCTAGACTTTTATGAAGTGCTCATGGGTAAATAAAATGAAGATTTTGTTCCCTGAAGAGCTTTTGCAATTTCTTCAAGGCTCTGGTTAGGCACTCAGATTCTCGAACCTAAAATTTAGTTCCTTATTATATATCATTTATAGTAATCCCGTTGAAATATATTTCGAAACAAGTAGTACATGTTATCTATTACGCTGTTAGTTTTAATCCATTAAAAACTAAAAATAAAAGTAAAGTTCAGTTTGAAGCATTTGTTTTCGCATGGACTTCATCTTTATTTTTTATTACTCAATAGGCAGTTTTTATAAGTGTTAGGCAGGTCATATAAATTTCATTTTGGGTTTTGCTGAACATTTTACAGTGCTTTCTTCTAATAATTTTAAAAGATACTAGATTTCTTTTCATTAAAAACAGTTTTTATGACTCATAAAAATTCCGAAAATTGCTCCCGAGTTTGTGTTTTCTCAAGTTCACATTTTAGTATTCGATAATATCCCTGCGTTGAGCATGAGATAAAGTATTTCTTGCGATTACATCATGAAATTTACTGTTTAAATTGAGATATATTTCAAATTTTAGGGCTGGCCTTCACCCTATTATGGGTGGCCAAACTTTAGCAATGGAAATGAAAACGTTTCATGTTTGAGACCTATTTCCATGAACTAAGTGTCAGTCATAGTTATCGCTTGCTATTTTATTTTTTGTACTATAGGATTTTTAGTTAACTATGTTACTATAAAATAATCACATCAAGGTCACAAATTTTAGGTCGTCTTCATGGATACTGTAAGCGAGAAAATAGCTGTACTGCTTATGCAATTAATTTATTTTACACTGCAAAAATGAACTGTTGTTTTTACAGTAAATTACTGATAGCCGAGGTTCCAGTTTAAAACTGCAAAATTCACAGTAATAAACTGTAAAATGAGCAATTTTAAAGTTTATTACTGTAAAATGAGCAATTTAGTTTATTACTGTAAAATTAGCAATTTTACAGTTTATTACTGTAAAATTAGCAATTTTATAGTTTAGTACTGTAAAGCTAGTAATTTTACAGTTTATCACTGCAAAATTAGATTTTTTACGACACTTTATTAACATAAAATAGCTGTTTTATAGTGTAAAAACAACATCGATTTTTTGCAATGTAAGTTTATTAAGTTAGGTTTCATTATAGACGAATCAAAAAGTATTACCTTGATGCGCTAATTTCAAAGCAGCAAACTATAGGCTAGTGGTTGTATGGTTCATCTTCAGTACTAACGAGAAATGGCTATTCTTTGTACCGAAAGAAACAAAAATGTGTTGCAAATGAGCTGTCTGCTTTGCGAACGATTTATCACCCATCCGAGAAACATTGAAATGCGATTATTTCAACACCAGCGGTGTATTTTAACCTTTGCAATATTAAGCTGAACGTTTTTTGTAAATTACTATTCGTGACTATGCTACTAAATTAAGATGTTTATACAAGGTGCCCACAAATAGCTGACGGCAAAATGTATTCGTGCATAATTTACATTCAAGATGTTTCTTACTGTTGCCAACACTTAAGAGTTTTAGTTCAATTCTATGAGCAATAGTGCAGACGACTCTTTGAGTTGAAATCTGTTTTATTCTTTTCATTATCAAGATGGATGTAAACGCCGTTTAATTCTCGAACTGCATTTAAAAGGTAAGCGGAATTGGGATTTTTTTTTTAAAGAAAATGAAGTATTTAAATGTGTCCAAGAGATTCATTGAAATAACTCTAAAATTGTTTAAAAATGCAGGTAGTGTAGAAGTAAGGCATATTGGTGGAAAAAGCGAAGTGTACGAATAAAAAAAAAATAATAAATGTGTCGTGAAAGAGTGCCTCTGTAGGTGCATGCCGCTGCAGAAGCCGTTCCAAAAAGATTGACATCTGTGGTTACAGTTAAAGGCGTGATATTAGAAACCATTACTTAAACTTTGATTTGCAATGATGTTACTTTCATTTAACATTTATTTTATGATCACAGAAAAATTTGTATTACAGTAATAATTTTTTCGAACCGTCAGTTATTAGTGGGCATCCTGTAAAATGCAAACTTCCGTGGATGAGCAGAGTTGATGATTCTAAATGTTGATGTTTCTCTTCTATGCTTCCGAGTGCACTGAAAGTTTGATGAAGTTTATTGAGAACTATGCTGGTGGTGTGCCAAAATCTTGTATGCGTGCGCGCATTAATAATGCATGATACTTTTTCAAAAGTTCATAGTATAGTTCTGCCGTTGAAAGCTAAAGGGCAATGTGTATATATGCAAAATTTCCATTTTTCAGTTTTCTTTGAATTTTGTCACTAATTGTTATTTAGCTTGTTTGTACAAGATTGATTATTTAATGTTCCTACTTTAGTCACATTATGTAGTACCGCCTTTTACCTTACAACAGCAGAATCGTAAACAGCAAATAAAACTAATTAGTTAAATTGAAAGTTTATTTCCTAATTTTTACGATATACGATAATTAAAACACTTTTTCACACATTAAATTCAGTGGTTTCTTAAATATGAGCGCGATTAAGCTCTTATTGCAAAACTTTAAACAAAAATAATCTCTTTTTGGACAAAAGCTACAAAACTTGAATTTGAGTAAGTTACTAGTCAGATGCATGTATGCCTATGTGGACCTAAAAGTGTTAGCAGATACAGTCTTTAGATTTAAAGTTGCTTTAAAAACTTTTAAACCATGTTCGAAAGAGCATTCCACTCAAAAACTTTTAGCAAGTGCATGTAAAATAGGATGGGAATATGATCGACTTCTTGAAAATCAATATAACTCTTCTTTTGGGAAGAGCACATCTCTCCTATTTCATTCAAGTATAAAACTGTTTGGAAGCAATAGTCGCTGAAAAATTTGCTAAAATGTTTCAACTTACGTTTCTAAGCGAGGCTCTTCTAAATGTTTTCAGGGGAAAAACAGGGGAGTGGGGGTTGCAAAAAAGTGTGATTTAGAAATATTTTGTAGAAAATAATCATACAATTCATAGGACAACTTAAGAGGGAAATATTTGGGATGCAGTGTGAAATTCTAAACTCGTGTAATAGAGATATGATACAGCTCATATATTTTAACTTGCCCTGATCAGTATGTTTAGAAATACTATTTATTTTATTATTTATTAAAATTATTTTCATTCTTTATTTTATCTCATTGTGTATATATATAGTTGTTTTTAATGAGCAAGAACGCTAGATGTTTTCATTTAATTGCGCTTAAAGATAGCTGGAGTGCAGCTCACCGCTCCAGCAGTAAGTCAAGAGCTTCTCATTTTGAATATGCAGTGATAAGCGAGTTTTATCCAATAATGACTCATTATTTTTAATTTTTATATACTAAAATAAATACCGCAATTTGAGCCAATATTGTATTCACCACATTTTTCCTTTTAGCAGTCACAATTGCTTATTCACTTGCCGTATTTGATGCTTCTTTCGTCGTATATCTTTCTCGTCGTTTCTCGTCCTTTTTCGACCCCCTCGATTTCGCACTAGACAACGCCTTTTATTTCGACAAAGCAAAATCCAGCATTCAGCTTTCAGCATATCGCTCCAACTCTTCAGCATATGGTTGCTTTAAACTAAATTGTGAAAATGCAAAATATATTTTTCTTTCTATATATATGATGGGAGCGATTAGTAGAAACAAGAAATCCAACAAGGACAGTTAAATCGACATTCGTCATCGTGAAAAACATAATTTGAATTTTGATACAAACATTCAAATTTTTTTTAAAAAATTTTGAGAAATAAGAACTTGTAATTTCTCTTTTTGGGGCTCAGTTGTCGTATACTCCTGTCGTGGGTTCAAAGTCTGCAGCAAGGCGTCTCGTTCCACTACCTCCCGGGACATCCACTCACCTTGCTCTTTCACTGCCATGCAGAACCTTGTGGCGCCTACGTCTTGCTTGGCGGCAAAGGAGCACATTTGGGCATATCACACGCAGCAAAATCCCTTCAACTTCGCTACAACTTCGATACACTTCAACTGCGATTGCACATTTTTGACCGGAAATCCCCGTGTCCATTGCTTTTCAGACTACAACGTATTAGCTTCAATTTTTTTCCTTCCTCGCAAAACAGTTGCATGGACTTAAACTGTCTAACGAAATCAGCCAATCAGGAGGCAGCAATCCTTTGGCCTGATGACGTCAAAAAACAATATGGCAGTCTATGGAGATATCGATATGCACGTGGAGACATCAAGTAGCAAGGATGAAAACATGAGAATAACTGCAAGTGAGTTTTTTATAACGTGTTTTTATTAAAAAAAAACTCATAAATAGTTATTTCGTAGAAACTTTCTCGTTAAGCATTGTGTTTCCATCCGAATCAACTCTTTCTGAGAGCCTGGTAACCCTGATGGACTTCTTTTGCTTGAAGCGCATCAAAGTTGTTGCAAAGTTGAAGGGATTTCGATATGTGTGATATATATTTTTTAACACATATACCCACACCACTACACACAAACACACATTGCAACACATCTACACGCACGCACACACACAAACCGATCTCAATATGTCATTGCGAAAAACATAAATTTTAATCAATACTTTATTTGCTTGTTTTTTCGCCATGAAAAATCGCTATTCTTTTTAAATTTGGGACCTTAGACGTCATGTAGTCCTTTCAGATTAGTCTCGAAGTCTGCAACAGGGCTACACTCATCCCAGCACAATCACCGGCTCCTGCTCCTTCGAGTGGATGCGCTCCTGTCCTGGGCACAAAAACCACCTCTTACGCACACATAACCGCCTATACTCACACACACTAACACATACGAAACATTGTGCAAAACGAAATTTGAATTCCAAATTTCCAAATTAAATTTAATATTTTCCTTTCTTTCTTTATTTTTTTCCTTCATATATGAAGGTTGAATTAGCACGGCTCTCTTTTTACGAGGCGAAATAAATGTAAAGTTCGAAATGTGTGCGATCTCCCCCCCCCCCCTATGTTTAATGATAATATACTGTGGCCAGGCAAACAGATGATATTTTAAAACTTTCAATAATTATTTTTTTTTGTAATGTATTTATTCTTGAATAATTTATCATTTACCCGGGGTTCATCTCAACGGTACAACAATATACAACAAATAATCGGACGAGGCTCGCAAGTATAGCTCGTTTTAACAGTAATTCGTTTTATGCATGTTCGATTTATCAAGGTTCGACTGTAAAAAAGCAAATCCCTTCTAATCATAAATAGCTTTTGAGCTTATAAATAGTACTTACTAAGTTTTCTCAGCTATTAACAATACCTCCTGATGGAAGAAATCAAAATATATTTAAACCTGTAACACATTTTGTCAATTCGCAAACGAACCCTTGAGAAATCTCTCGATGACGTCATAAAATACTTCAAAATCGTGTTTTTCCAAAACGTCTAATTTTTGCTTTTTAGTTTTAAATGTTAGTGTGCCAATTATTTATAGGAAATAATATGCTGTATAAAAACTTAGATTTTGTAATTTTTTTGAAATTTGATTTTTTGACATAGTTTTGATTCTTTATTTTATTTAAAGATTTTTTCTAACTGAAACTACTCGCTAATCTCTGACGGTTTTTAAATGAACTATGTATATATAGAAAGATTTTTTTTCTTTTATACATAGCAAAACTAATATTTGTTTGACGGGTTTGCACATGTTTAAAAAAATATCGCTTCATAGGTTTTCTTTTGTAAGCCTCATTTATCCTCTGTGCTTCATCTATACAATTCCTAAAAACTGAATAATGTAAATGTTATGTTTTTAAGTTTTATACTTTAAAAACACAGCTATTTAAAAAAATGAATATGCGAGAAGGGATGGCACAAGGGATGTTTTTGATATTTTTTTAACTTTTCATAAAAAGAGTTTAGATAATTAGCAGGGACTTCTTTTGATAGAAATCCGGACTTCTTTTGAATAAAAACGGCTAATTTAATCACGCAAAACTCTTTGATGTCAAAATCATATATTTAATTAAAGGACTTTGGAAAACAGGTAAAAAACAAATCCCTTCGTTTCTTTTTCTCGCACAATTCCCCTTCATAATCGCAAAATGAGAAAAAAAAAATGTCCCACCTCTCATTCTAGGTATGAAAGAATCCCAGTTCTTTTTTTTCCCTTTCAATTTTTTCTAGACGATGAATTTTTTTTCCTATTTTATACTTGTTTTTCTTTATACTCAGGCGAAAAATTTGAGTACATTGGATTATACTAAAAGTACTTTTAGGTTTCGATTACGTAAAGGATCTTTAACTAGAAATGCACTATAATTGTTCTTGTTGTTTCCGATGTGTAAATTACACATATTTTGCAGCAGCAATAATTTGAAAATCATTTTACTCCCATGTATTGCCGAAACCCACCCTTGGTTTTAACTATTAGAAACATTCGCGTACAATTGGAGTACCCTCTTGACAATGTAATACTAACGCATGTTTACCATTTTTTCTTGCATTTTAATGCATCGTCTGGTTTTAAAAGCATAGTTAATTGTATGACTTTTGCATGAGATTTATGCATGACTGTATTTGGTATCTTTTAGAAATATAGTGTGCTATATATTGTCTCTACCTGATTTTTAAAGAGTTTTGACAATGTGAGAGAAAGCACTTTTCTCACAGCATTCATGTTGTGTGCTGAGCTTTTTGCACTAAGGAAGAGACTCCATTTTATCTTTGAAATAGCTATTTGCTGCACTTTCTACCTAATTTGTGCTTTATTTAATTTGATTTTCAACTTCAATTACAGTTTAGCACCAAGCTTATTTAATCATTTTCATTTATTAAGATTTGTGTTTACTTTTTCCGAATCATAAAAGTGAATAAAATTGATTTCAAGCTCAGTTACATTCTGAAATAAAAAAAAAAAAAAACTTTTTAAACTTTAAAAACATTATCAGAACTATGTTCTCACAACGTGCCATTATCCATTGCAGTAACATGGTAAACACCTAATCTAATATTTGCTTTCAGTCTGTTGAACTTCTTGAAAATCTGTTAACTACGTAAAGTAAATCGTTGTAACAAACAGAATCATAGTGTAAGTACACAGTTAGAAACGTTGAATTGCTGTTAGAAAAATAACAACTTCAGAGGTTGTATTTTTTTTTTTTTTTTGAACTTTAAACATGCCTTTAAACATTCTAACTCACAGTGTTCGTGTAAATAGCAACGTTTATTCTAACATAACGATGTCGTAATGATATGGTTGTCCAGATAAGTGGCGTGACACATAGAAGAACTTTCACAAAATTGCTTTGCAGTTAAAAACACAGGAATAGTTTCCTTTCTACAGAACTATTCTCATTTCCTCGTACGCTTTACTAAAAGTTTTAACGACTGCTTTGAAAATAAATGATGCGCGGCTGTTGAAGGTGATGTCATGCAAACTGGAAAATTTTTGTCACTCTTAAGATTTCCCTGTTAAGCAGAAAATCCTTTTTTTTTTGGCTTGAAAATCCTTTTTCCAATTTGTCATTTCGTTTGATTTTCATTTCTGTTATACATCCGCCATATTTGAAACGTTTTGATTTATAAGAAACGTCTATATTTCTTAATAATAACGCCCAATTAATGGACGTTAATTAGGTAATTCTGAGATTGATTACTCACTGACAAGAAAATGTTCGTAAAGTAAGTAATGCTAATGACAACAAAAATGTGTTCTGAATACAGTACTGTCATTTTTTTGCACCACATTGTAAGTAAAATTGATACAGTACTACATTTAACTTTCCCTCCCCCCTTTTTTTCTCTCGTTTTTTTTTAAATAATGAATTTACAAATGTATTTTTTTAATAATGAATTCACAACACCATAAACTTAAACTAATTCAAAATTTACTCAAACTATATTTAGCACAAAAATATTTGACCACCGTAGACAGAATTAAAATTATACGAGGTGCATTCAAGTTATAAGGCTTCCGATTTTTTTTTCTCTAGACTGGAAAGACATAGAAACATGTGAATTGCTTTAAAACGAGCGCTCGTTCTTTGTCAAAATATGACAGAGATGGCAACACTATGTGACAGATAGAATTTTAGCGCCAGTCGCGAGAATGACATACTGTTTTCGATACTTAAAATGGCGACGTTTTACTTTCTTGAACAGTGTGCAATCATTCGTTTTCTGAATTTGCGTGGTGTGACACCAATTGAAATCCATCGACTGTTGAAGGAGACATTAGGTGATGGAATTATGGATGTGTCGATAAAGTGGCGTTCGTGGGTGCGACAGTTTAATGAAGGCAGAACATCGTATGAAAACAAACCGAAAACCTCGGGCTCGCTCAAGCCGGTCTGACGGCATAATCGAGAAAGGGGAGTGAGTTGTTTTGGGGGATCGCCGAATTACTATCGCACCCACGAACGCCACTTTCCCGACACATCCATAATTCCATCACCACACGTCTCCTCCAACTGTCGATGGATTTCAATTGGTGTCACACCACGCAAATTCAGAAAACGAATGATTGCACACTGTTCAAGTAAGAAAAACGACACCATTTTAAGTGTCGAAAACAGTATGTCATCCTCGCGACTGGCGCTAAAATTCTATCTGTTACATAGTGTTGCCATCTCTCATATTTTAACAAAGAACGCGCGCTCATTTTAAAGCAAATCACATGCTTCTATGTATTTCCAGTCTGGAGAAAAAATATTGGAGGCCTTAGAACTTGAATGCACCTCGTATAATACCAAACTGTTAAAAATTATATAAAGTTTTTGTGCTCAATGTGTCTAAATACTTAGTGCAAGATAAATCACGCTGTATTTCAAATTTACTTATCTTGCATTTCTTCTTTTATCTCCTTTAAATTTTGTTAAGCAAATTCCCGTAAAAATTATCTCAATATCTGGCAATTTCTTATACATTTCTTTAAAATAAAAATGCGTCAACATGTATCTATTTCAATTTTATACATAGTCCTTATGAGGAGATCAATAAGAGAAAAATAAATGAAGCTTAGATAGACGACAATATATTTTAGTTATGCTATCTGAGTAAAGCTAATATACCAAAAGTGTAACGGTTTATATACCAGGATAACGGCGTTTTACTTACACATGACTTGGTTATAAAATCTAGAGTTATATTTATGGTTTAAAATGTCATTTTTTATTCTTATATATTTTTTAAGTTGTTCATAAGTGGAAAAAGTTGAACAAAAATTAGTATAAAACATAAAAATTTCCAGAAAAATGACAGCAAAAATGTTACATACCTCAGTTCGGAACATTCAAATTATAATCAGAGCCCTAGGCATATATCTACAAAACCCTTTAAGAGTTCAACAAAGTAATAAGGGTAAGCAGTGCTGCTAATGTTACTTAGTAGATTAAAAATTCCTTCTTTTAATCAGAATTATTGTACTCATTCCTAGGCCAGAATAGTGACATGAAAACTTTGGGACAATCTGTAAAAAAATGTGCTTTGGTTATTTAAATAGTAAAATATATTTTAAAAAAAACCCTTAAAGTATGCATAATTTATTACTAATTATTTCTTGTGTGGAGCATTTATGGCATAATTTGGGGGAAGATGCCGTACACATGTGTTGCTCCTCCCCCCCTCTCCCCCAAGCATCAACAAAAACAGCTAGCATGTACGTTGCGAACATACATAAATTAGTTTTGATTTACCGCAGGTTTAAAGGACATTTTTATCTTTACTCTCTGTTATCTCTGTTTACTCTCTCTTATTTTACTCTCTGTTGAGCGCGCGAAATAGTGTTGAATGCCTTTGGCAAAGAAACGCCGTACTTTCGTTTGGGGAATATGCCGTAGCTTTCTGTCATTCCCTGAATGAAACAATGATCCCATTTAAAACATTGACCAAGAAAACTACACCGAATTTTCGGAAAATATGTGACTCGATAAAATTCATTGTATACAAAAGTTTAATAAAAAAATTGTGTACGGCGTCTTTCCCCTACGGAAATTGCACTAACGGTCTTCCCCAACCGTTGGGAAAGATGCCGAAATTGAAGGGTTTTGTTTTCCTTAATTGTCGGTGGTAAAAAATTGTTTTTCAAAGAGAAACCACCATTTTTACCTTTCATAAAAGTCCATATTATGTGGATGAATTATTTTTTTAAAAATAAAAACATTGTCCTATTTTATATAAAATTTAAAAACTACGGCGTCTTCCCCATCTACCCAATAAAATGTATAATAATTTAAGTATATTTGAGAAAAGGCTTGTACAAGTCAGTGATTTTCTGGTTATTCAAAAATTTTCTAATAAATGATAAGTAATTGTTGTTTTCATATAAATGGAAATACACCAAGAAAATTATTCCTAAAAATTTAGAAAAAAAGAAAAACTGTGTGGGTCAAGCAATTTCTGCAGTATTTTCCCTGGACACGATAGTGTTAGAATTTGGGAAACTCTATTTTCTGCCTTTTTTTCCTTTTTAATGCTCTAGGGATCAAATAATCTTAGCCTACTGCTTCTTTCCTTTTTAGCATTTTTCCTTTCACTCTTCTAAAAACCTCTTTTAGAAGGGCTTCTGGCCTGGTGCCATTGGATGCTCCGGTATTTTTATTTTGTGCAATGCGGGCGTTGTTACTTTAACAAACTAGAAGCAGTCTACTAAGAATTTGCAAATTCTTATTACACACTTGAAAAATTGATACATTCATATTAAATTTATATGTTATTTATAATAAATATTCTACAAAATATATTCTTTCTTCTATATGTCAATCTAAATAAATATAATGATATTGAGATTTGAAAAGTATTATATCTTTTAAGGGTACTGGCAATAAAACATAAAATTTGAAAAAAAAAAATAGTTTTAACAGAGGGGAAAAAAGTCATACAGTAAAACAAGACAGTTTGATGTTTTTACGCAAAATTTAAAGCAAAAAACGATGAAAGTGTGTACATATCCATTTTTTTATAATAGATTGAGAGAAAAATAAAAGCTGTAGTCCAACCTTATTACTACATATATGCGTTTTAAAAATACCTTTGTGCAGTCAATGTGTCTCAAAAACATTTATTTTCCCTTTTCCTCTTTTTTTCTAAATTTTATATATTTTTTTCTGTGTGGAAATTTTATGTATCAAAATTTTAGCTCATGTAATAAAATTATTTATGTTTGGGTAAAAAAAATCAATATGTCAATGCGAAACAGAAAGATCTATGAACCCAAAATCAAACAATTATTTAATCATCGTGTAATAAATGAATAAAGACATTCATGAAACTTGTTTATACATTTTGAAAATTACAAATTTACTCGTTCATTTTCGAGTGTTTATGAAGCACTTGATTTTTCCATCATAAAAATAGTTGTTAATGTAACCAATGCGTAAACAAAAATTTGAGAGGTGAAAGGAAATTTTATCAAATGTACACTTCTTCTCAATTTTACTCTAAAAGAGAACTTAATGTTGCTTTGTTGGTACAATCGAAATTGAATTATTGATGATCTTCTGCCGATTAAGAAAATATATCAACATAAAGTAATGAAAGAAACCTTTCTTTTAAGATCGGATTGAAAAAAGGAAAGGAATCGTATTTATGTTCCTTGAATTTGAGTAAATTATCGATTTTTTTTTTTTTTTTAAAAAAAAAAAAATATTTATATGCAGAAAGAGAAAGTTTGCGATTTGCATTTTAAGACGCTGATTCGCGCCTCTATCATTGATCTGTCAGACTGGACGGTTCTAAAATATCGGTTTCTCATCAAGGATTTTGAGCCTTGACAGTCAACTGTGCGGGAAAAAATTGAAAACTGTTTGATCGTTCTAGCTAGCACTAAATAATAAATAAAACTGAATTAACCCTGCGTTTCATTTTTTGATTTAAAAATAATTGCGATCATATCCAATTCAAAAGTAAGATTTTGTCATAGTTGGGGAAGAAATTTTCAAGACTGTTTTTAAATAATACGAAAAATTAATGATATTTTCCCAGGGTATATACGCTCCAAGCTCTCTCTGTTTGTTTCCGTGTTGCTTTTCTGTGGATGGTCGCCTACCCTATAAACGGGCCCTTATAGTATGTGTGTACTGTGGACGTAGAAATGGCCATGGTATCCCGATCGGTAAGGCATCGGACTCGTGTCCGGAGGGACCTGGGTTCGATCCCAGCCGATCGAAGATCCATTGATTAATGGTGGCTGGGAGGCGTTAAAAATGTCGTGGTCACAAAGTCCTCCAAGTGAAACGATACCTCTGGGTGCCCTGGGCCTAGGGTTTGCTCGACCCTAGGTTCTGGTTCAAAATTAAGAACAGAGCGCTCTTCAGGACCCTATCCCGGTTAACCACAAAACTGTGGTAAGTACGGGGGACCCTGGAGTGTGAAGTGAAATGTGGACGTAGAACTTCCACCTTAACGGTGGAATGGATTTTGTAAAGAACGAAAGCCGTATTTTTTTAGCCTTGGATTGGGTACCGTTGTCTACTAGGGCTTGAATAACCGAGGGATTTAAGAGCTACCACCACCCTATACTAAGGTTGAAGTTAAGAAGTAATTCGCTTTGATAATACTGCATTTGAAGGTAGCATGCCTGCATTGGGTGACAAACTCTATTTTCATCCTAGCGCTGGTTGAACAAAATCAAACAAAAGAATTAAAAATTCCAATATATTGCACTGGAGAATTTCAATTCCACAAAAACATCTTTTGTTCTCTTCTTCTCTTATATTTTAACATTGTGGGTTTGTAAACAGGAATAGGACTTATGTGTAAATTGTTTTGTAGCATATAGATCTCAACACATTTCTTAAAACAAATTTCTTTACCACAATTTCATTCTTTAGATAAAGGAGCAGAAATTAATGTAGCGTACAGTTAAACATTACATGCGTCTGAGTTGTTCTAACTAAAGCTCTTACGTACGTAATTAAAGAAATAAAAAATCCTTTGATTGTACTATTGGTTCAGAACAATAAATAAACTGCTCTTATAATCATGGGATAATATTTTTGTACTTAAAAAGTAAGAGATATAATTAAATATTGTGTTTAAAAAAACTGTAATTTGATTGTTTTCATATAAAATAAATTACAAACTGAAACATGTTGTCCAATGATACATTTCACTCCACCTCGCCTTATCGAGTGTATTTAAAAGTAGCATATTTATACATTTTTATTATTTCTTTGAATTTTGAAATCTTCTGTCGTGGTATTGAAAAATGAAGGTCATTCATCAAATTTGCTTTTACAATACAATTTTAAAAAAAGGAAGAAAGAAACGAAACGTTAGGACAAATACCAACATTTACAAACGTGTGTGAATCAAATGAAAATCTTTTCATTGTATCAAGATTATCACTCCTAAAAAGAACAAGTTTTCTACACGACTTAAAAACTAGACTCACTTAACAACAACTCATCTTACCAGATGTACCATACGATACAGTTATATGTACTATATATGCTATAACTAGCTGCGTGTCCCAGCGTTGCACCGGCTACCTCTGTATAAATGTACTACTAAACACAATACCCAATATAAAAATACCACGCACTTTTATTATGTGTTTAGATAAGTACCCATGTTGTACTGAACCATGACAAATCAAATTATTTATTTAGATTAGTAACTATATGCAACTATTAAAAAAAAGTTAGACTCATTTGAAACCAACGTATATATGTGCTACATAAGGAAAAAAAAACGTTAAAATAATAATTAAACACTACCCAACATAAAAATACAATGCAATTAAATTATTTGCTTAGTACAAATGATGCAAAATAGTAAAAACGTTACAAAATTATGATGAATCATATTATTTACTTAGATAAGTAACTATCTTATATCATTAAAAAAAAAAAAAAAGATTTGACTCATGTGAAACCTACTTACCTACCTATTACATAAGAAAAAAAAATTAGAAGAATAAGAAAACAATACCCTATATAAATATACTATGGTTTTAAATTATGTGCTTAGTTAAGTACCTGAGGTACACTATAATAATAAAGTTACAAAGAACAACCACAAATGAAGAACAAATACTAACAATGTAGAAATAAGGAAGACAAAAGTTAATAGAAAAATCCTACAAAACAAATTATATACCTGAATATCAAAGAAAAACACGAAAACCATTTCGTGATCTGAGCCATGTGGCAAGAGGCAAGACTCTCGAGGCTAGAGCAATTGTCAATCAGCGCTCTCTACACAGTTGCTAAAAATATAATTTTAACGAACGACATCTCTCGAGAAGAGTGGAAACTAATCCACATTAAAAGGCAAGAGCAACTGCTTGATTGTCAGCCAATGAATGTAGAGGGCGCCTCCACAGTTTCAAAAGCATAGCAATACTCTTTATGAGTGCCATCTCTCGAGAAGAGAGGAAACTGATTCTTTTCGTCGAGTTTATTATTTTTTACATTATTATTTTTAGTTATGACAATAAATCCTATAGCCTAAAGCCTTCTTGGATAAATGGACTATTCAACACAAAAAGAATTCTTCAAATCGTACCAGCAGTTCCTGAGATTAGCGCGTACAAGCAAACAAACAAACAAACTCTACAGCTTTATATTATTAGAGTTAATATTGTTTGATTACAAATTTTAGGACATACTTGTTTATTTTTATTTTTTTTAACATGAAATGAAATTGTTAAATGTTTTTTTCTTCTAAAATTGTATTATTTAGTAATTCTGCAAACAATCGCACTTACGCATACCATCTTTGTCATATGTGTTTTGACGAGTTGATATAAATGCAAAAAAACATTATTAAATCTTTAAAAAAAAAAAAAAATCCAAAAAAGTACTGAGTTTCAGATATTCTTCCCTATATATATTACTACCTAATCCATTAAAATCTCTAGTTAAAATGCTACAGCTTAGTATGTTATTTCAAATTCCTCACGATTGCTATCAACAGCTTAAAAATTGAGTATCAAATTTGAATATTTTTACTCATCACCACTTTGCTTGAAATTGTGATAAAAATGCATCATATTTCAGGTTTATAATTTTAAAACTGCTCAACTAAGTATTTATTTTTCGCCGTTGTATGTGCATTAGGATTTATTTTTCTTTCTATGAAGACTGTTTGAAACGTTTTCTATCTTTTAAAAATGAAAGTCGCATTTGTCATCTGTTGAGATGAAATTCTACAATGTAGTCTAAAGTTCTTTGGAAACATGATGTAGTTTTGGAGATCAATAATTCCTTTTTCAAAAAGGGTTTTCTGTCTTTTTAAAATACTTGCTAACATAATTTGTTTCTATTTTGAAATATATGCTTACATATGTCAAGAGTGCCTTTTCAAAAAAAGTAAGATGTTGTTTTGGTTAAATAAAATGAAAAGTGACCTGATTTAAAACATGCTGCTAAAAGAACATTCAGCAAAAACGGAAGATACATCTCCATTTAACTTCGCAGTAAAGGAAATTCCTTTTCAAAAAATACACAAAAAATGATTTGAACTAAAGTGAAAACATATCCAGAGCTATGTTTAGGTAATGCGCACACACACACACACACACACACACACAACATGCCTCTTATTTTCGAAACTGTGTATCCTCTAATCACTAATCAATCAAGATTAATCCATTTTATCACGAATTACAGTGTGCAATTACTGAAAAATGTTGTAAACTTGCGGACAATTCCTTGCGATCCATCACCTATCCGTGAATTATTTAAATATGGCTCATTACGTCAAAGATGTCTTTATAAGTTTTTAGGATACGCAACAGGATTTTTTTAATAACTTGCTAAATTTATAAAACGGTTAAATTACAAAGTTATAAACTGATACTTTTCTCGATTGCGTGGGAAAAGTTAATTGTTTTAAATGTTCACATTTTATCAAATGTTAAAAACTTTAATTTAAAATTTCATTATAATGATTATCTTATATGCTGTCGTTTTCTGAAATTTTGGTAAAGTTTGATAATAAACCCTGCTTGTTATGAGCCAAATACGCGTGAGAGAAATTGATATTTTTAAAAGAAATGCGTATGCGTATGATTGCGTATGCCCTGAACTTAAGATACTTTCTTGAAAATCTAAAAGATGACTTTGCATTGTAAGCAAACTAATTGCTAAACCTTACAGCTATTTGCAATATAAGACATTTAAAACACGTTTTGTTTTCTTGAAATTGTTGATGATTAACCACACGTAAGGCACATTTAATTTTGATTGAAACATTTCAGTAAAATGTAGTTTTTGGGCACCACTGTATATAAATGAATGGAAAATAAGCTAATAAAAGAGGCATGAACACTGCATTAACCTTGGGTATGCTGTATGAATCAAAGTAAAAACCAAATTCTTCCATAAAAATAATCAAATAAAAAAAAATAATATTGTGTTTTTGAGTCTATACCACATATAAGGCTCATTTAATTTTGATTGAAACATTTCAGTAAAATGTAGTTTTGGCCACCACTGTATATAAATGAAAGTAAAAAGGGTTAATAAAAATAGCCATGAACACTTCATTAACCTCGGGTATGATGTATCAATCAAAGTAAAACCCAAATTCTTCCATAAAAGTAAGCAAATAAAATATAATAATAATATGTTTTTGAGTCTATACCTATGTAAGTACATATGAACTTTTAATGTATTTGTGTGTGTGAATTTGCTTTACATAGTTTGTGCTTCCTTTTACGCATTTACATGAATGAAACAATAGGGTTTTATAATTTTTTCCTTTGGAAATATTCGAAATACGAACCTAAATTTAAAAATTTATAACTATTCGTTCGTACAGTTCATATGTTTTCGAAATGCAGCTTATTTGTCGGTTTTTATTGCTTTCTAAGCTTCGAAAAAAAGTGAAATATCTTTCTCATAGTAGTCTTCAGATTGTGTGCATTTTATCTCCTTATTCCAACTTCAAGCGGACTTCCTCTCTCTAATTAGGTTTTAGTATGTCCTCCATCAAATGGAAGTTTCGTGTACTTCCAGACAAAATTGCCATAGTTTGGAATTTATTAGATTAATAATGCGTGTCCAAAGCTTCATTTTGTCCAGCACAATTGAATTTCTCAGAAGTTCGTATAATTAAGTGATTCTGTATCCTGTCATTTCGCATTCTCTATTTTATGCAATCCTCTAGCATTCCTTTATACGCACTCAACAAAACACTGAAAAAGTCTTGCAGTGTTTGTATTTGCAGTAAAAGAAATAATGCATTATTCTTTAGACAAAAAATATTTTACTTAACAAAAAATTTTAGCACTATGTTTAGAATAAAAATATTTAATTTTAAAACTGTTGCGGAAATATATATTTTTACGATATAAAAACCTGGATTTGGGTATTTGTACAGTAAATATTTTATCTTGGACCATTAAGGATGAACGAACAAAAAGCATAAGTTAAAGAATGAAAAATCCCGATTTATCTCCTATTAAATCCCGGGAAGATAGTTATTTTTATCTTAGAAATACCACTATTAAAATTTCTTTTAATCTAAAAAACGATCTAGTGCAGTGCAATACAAAAGTAAATGATGTGTTTAGAGTGTAATGTGATGCAATGAGTGAAAATATGTAATTTTACTTTTAAGTTTAACATTTTAAGTGAAAAATATAGTCATAGCAATAAATAGCCCAAACATTTTTTGATTACAATAATACATACCGCAATTGCTCGTCACCTTGCCTAGTGGTTAAAGTCTTAAAAGTGAAACAGCACATTCCAACATGCCGGTTTAGCTGACAGATGACAACAACAACACCATGTGACTTTATCAAAACATATAAATAGTTGAAGCAATTAATAGCCTAAATATATTTTAATTACAGCAAGATATTTACTAATTATCTTGACGTATACTTAACTTTTTTAACCTATTTTCTTAAAGAAAAGAGGTTATGTCTTATTTTCTGACAAGCAGAAGTTGATTTTGAGCTCGTTCTTCAAAGTTAGTTACTCATATTAATTTAAATTTTTAGGAAAGGATAGCCTGAAAAGGAGTATACGGAAGGCATCAAGAGATAGTCATACTTCGCAAAACGTCATCATAAAGACGCAATTTTAAAGTAGTATGTCCCTCGGCTCACTTAAGTCTACAAAACTTTATTCAACGAAGATGTATATTTTTTGCTAGCGAGATTATAAAAAATAGAGAGACAATTGAGCACATTGGTTATTTCAGCAATAGAGCCTATTATCCTGTTTTTTATTGCTCATTACTTCAATGTATATCATCATGAATTGGAGACTCATTGGCTGTGTTCGCTAGTGGGTCATGCGTATTTTCCGAAGCTCGTGAACTCAAGTCCTCATGTCAAAATATATACCAAGCTGATTTTTTTGTTTTCTGCATACTTCCGTTAAAAATGTCCATGAAGATCTGATTTAAGTTCTCTGCAGAATTTTGAGCTACATTATTTAAAAATGAGTACTTAAAATCAAGAAATAAGAAAATAATTTAAACATGGTGAATTACAGTACACTTTTTGTAAAATAGCCCGGGAGCTAACTGCTGGAAAACTGCAAATCGTGATAAGAAGATGCCACTTGGTGGGAATGTGTTTTAGGGCTATACATTGAAATCAAGACCCAGAGGCACTTTCAAAAACCGTTTTAATCCAAGATGGCGGCGTTTTTCAAAATGGCGGCCTATGCTACTACTTTTGCAATTTAACTCACACAAAAGAGGTTTTTATATCAAATTATGTTTTTCAGGCCAAGGATTTCATTTAGTATGTTGAAAAAAAGCTAAATGTTCATTTTGATGTTTATTTTCTTATTTATTTTTAAGAATTATATTGTTTACGAGAAGACTACATGTAGTATCCAAAATCTTTTAGAAAGTTAGCCAAATTGCGACCGAAGAAAATAAACTGGGAAACCTGGTGCGGTGGTAACCTAACCATGCTCAAATTAGTCTCCTGAGAACTCCACACACATCTCCCAGCGGTGCTGCTATTGTTAGAAGCATTCCGAGAAGGCCCGTTTAGTCTGTGGAGTTAGCGACAAAAACAGCCGAAATATTTCACTTCCGGATACCAGTGTGAAATTTGGTATAGAGCTTATGTACATATATAAGAACAAAAAACCGCCGGGAGACACTTGATCAGGGGTCATGAACTCCCGTGATGACGTCATCAAGATGGCCGCTTTTTCAGGTAAATACGTTCGTTTAATTGCTTAAAACTCCATCATTGATTGAAATATTGCAAAAATCAAATGTATCATTTGAAAGCTCTTTGAAAGAGCTATTTGGAAAGATTTAATTTTTCTTTCTGAGGTCGAGGTCTCACCTGTAATGACGTCATCAAAATGGCTGCTTTTGCAAGTAAATACGTTTGCTTAACTCCCCCTAAAACTCCATCATAGATTTAAATATTTCAAAATTCAAATATATCATCTGAAAGCGCTTTAAAAGATCTATTTAGAAAGATTTAATTTTTCTTTTTGAGGTCAAGGGCCCACCTGTTATGACGTCATCAAAATGGCCGCTGTTACAGGTAAATGCGCTCATGTATCTGTTTAAAACTCCATCATAGATTTAAATAACTAAAATATATCATCCGAAAGCGCTTTAAAAGAGATATTTTATAGTGCTTGGTTTTATTTTCTAAGACAAATAGTTGAAAAGTTATAACAATTTTAAATTGAAAATGTATAACAAACGTATTTACCTGTAAAAGCGGCCATTTTGATGACGTCATCACAGATGGGCCTTTGACTTTAGAAAGAAAAATTAAATCTTTCTAAATAGCTCTTTTAACGAGCTTTCAGATGATATATTTGAATTTTGCAATATTTGAATCTATAATGGAGTTTTAGGGGGAGTTAAACAAACGCATTTACCTGTAAAAACGGTCATTTTGATGACGTCATCACAGGTGGGCCCTTAACCTTAGAAAGAAAATTTAAATCTTTCCAAATAGATCTTTTAAAGAGCTTTCAGATGATATAGTTGAGTTTTGAAATATTTAAATCTATGATGGAGTTTTAGGGGGAGTTAAAGAAATGTATTTACCCGTAAAAGCGGTCATTTTGATGACGTCATTAAAGGTGGGGCCTTGACCTCAGAAAGAAAAATTAAATCTTTCCAAATAGCTCTTTCAAAGTGCTTTCAAATGATACATTTGAGTTTTGCAATATTTCCATCTATGATGGAGTTTTAAGCAATTAAACGAACGTATTTACCTGTAAAAGCGGCCATCTTGATGACGTCATCACGGAAGTTAATGACCCCTGATCAAGTGTTTCCCGGCGGTTTTTTGTTCTTACATATGTACATAAGCTCTGTACCAAATTTCACACTGATATCCGGAAGTGAAATATTTCGACTGTTTTTGTCGCTAGCTCCACAGACTAAACGAGCCTTCTCGGAATGCTTCCAAAAATAGCAGCACCGCTGGGAGATGTGTGTGGAGTTGTTAGGAGACTAATTTGAGCATGGTTAGGTTACCACCGCACCAGGTTTCCCAGTTTATTTTCTTCGGCCGCAATTTGGCTAACTTTCTAAATGATTTTGGATACTACATGTAGTCTTCTCGTAAACAATATAATTCTTAAAAATAAATAAAAAAATAAACATCAAAATGAACATTTAGCTTTTTTTCAACATACTTAATGAAATCCTTGGCCTGAAAAACATATAATTTGATATAAAAACCTCTTTTGTGTGAATTAAATTGCAAAAGCAGTAGCATAGGCCGCCATTTTGAAAAACGCCGCCATCTTGGATTAAAACGGTTTTTGAAAGTGCCTCTGGGTCTTAATTTCATTGTATAGCCATTAGCAACATTCCTACCAAGTGGTATCTTCTTATCACGATTTGCAGTATTCCATTGATTTTTGACAGTTAGCTCCCGGACTAAAATACTGTAATCAAAGAAATGCATTGATTTTTAATCCCTTTCGCTGCTTTATTGCTCACTGCTTTAGTGCGTATCATCCGAGATAGAGGCCTATTAGATCAGTGTTTGGAAGTGTCCTGCTAATAACTTGAAGCTTTTGAGATCGACGCTTTTTTAAACCAGAGTGTGTCGGTTTTGAATGAATAAATCTCCTCCGGAGAATTCTAATCCAAACTTTTATTGAAGACCTCAAAATCATTGAGGTCGCTATTCTAAACTAAAGAAACAAAAAAAAAATATTTTAATGAACTAAATCGCAGTACATATATTTTTCCTTAAAGGTGAATCAGGGCATAGGGGGGTTTCTCTAGAACTTTCTCAATGCTTCATCAAATTTTAAAGCTTTGGCGTAATTGCTAATTTTTTTTCACCGATATCAACGAAAAATATACCAACAATTTATTTTTGCTATTGCTCCCCCCCCCCCTCAAAAAAAGTAAAAATAAACAAAGAAATCCTTAGAAACCCGGATTTATTTTTTTTCCGCCGAACGCGAATGCTTTATTGGATGGGCCAGCTATTATTTGGATTTGATTTAGCTTTCCAGTTGCATTCGTGTATTTAAGAACACCTTTGCTATTATTTCTAGGCACCTTTAAAATAAGGATACAAGATTAACTCTTACTCAGTGGTGCAGTGAAATATGATTAGAGGTTACCCCCCCCCCCCCTCTCTCGAAAGGCTTTGGTTTTAGCATTGCTGCCAATCCTGATGTAGTTTTTACACATGTAAGGACCATTTCGATTACTTCAATGAAGTAATTCTGGCTGCACTAATGCTCGTATTATGCTTTTTAAACTTAACTTTAAAAAAAATGAGCTTAAATGAATGAATATCATTTCATAGCACTTCAGATTTGCATGGATCACAATGTTTTGTATCGATTTAGCTACCAGGAATCTCCATTAAACTTTTATTTTAATTGAACTAAAATTAGAAATTTTGGTAATTATTTTTTTTCTATTTCGTTAATCGATTACATTTTATGTGCACACGTAGCATTTTTGGTGTAAATATTTAATTTGAAGGAAAATACTAATTAGCATTTTCAAAAGATGTATGGCTACATATATTTTATTCTGACATGGACTTACGTGTTTATACATTAAAATATATAGAGATCAAAACATTAATAATAAGTAAGGGGATTACTTATCCACAAAATCACACCTGAGAAGTGAAAGTAAAAAGAAAAATATATCGAAAGACTATGTTTTGATTGTAATGAATTTCTTAAAACGAGAAATAAATAAGCTTAAACGAGAACCGGGTGCAAGCCTGTTCCATAATACCTTACATTTAGAGCTTAAATTTCGTTTGTGCCTGTGATTTAACTAAACACTTAATTTCAAATCTAAAACTAATTAGTTCATGAGCTGATTTAAAAAGTTTAATTTTGTTACGTTCTTTGACAGCATATGATTCATTACGTCAGCCTTTGAGTAATGAGGCGCATCGATTTCGGCTTTCCTTCAGTAGCTAAATTTTTTTTCTATAAATACGTGTAGGAATAAGTTTTAATTCCAAGAGAAAATTAATATTTCAAACTACTTATTGTCTTAACGATGCTCTACACACAGACGTTTTGCTTAAATTGTTCATTTATTAATGAAACACTCTAGTTATACACAATTACTGCACTACAAAAAATTTACTGTTGTTTTTATAATACTGGCAGCCGATGTTCCAATTTAAAACCTAAAAATGCCCAGTAATAAACTAAAACTTTCAATTTTACAGTTTCTTACTGTAAATATAGGAATTTTGCAGTTTATTGCCGTAAAATTTAGCAGTATTAAACTGTAAAAACAACAGTATAACATTGGCAGCAGAGGTTCCAGTTTAAACCTGTAAAATACACGGTGATAAACTGTAAAATTAGCAATTTTACAGTTTAGTACTGTAAAATTGGAAATTGTACTATTTATTACTGTAAAATTAGCAATTTTTACAGTTTATTACTATAAAATTAGCTATATTATACTGTAAAAATAACATTAATTTTTTTACAGTGAGTGTATAGGTTTAACTTTCTTCAGTGAAATATTTGAATACCTATATAGCATAGTTGTCATTGTATTGTGCCAGCTACACTGGAAATTTGTGGTGCACTTTTCAAACTTGACCGTAATTTGGTTACAAGTTCATTTTCCACAGTACACACGTGTCATAAGGACCCATTTATATGGTTGAAACAATTCAAAACTCAAAAAGGACATGACAAAATACATCCAAGCTTGAAACAGGATTCGAATCCGGAACAACCCCAGCCGCAGTCAGACTTCTCTGACTTCTAACCAAGATATCCGACCTATATAGCATTGCTTGCAGTTTTTCGTCCGTTATTTTAAGTTGCATGAGCTTTACTAGTTATTTGTTTATTTATCACGACGTAATAATGATGCGCACCTAAAGTACATGTTTTATTTATTCTTTTAAAACAAAATTTAACATTTGTACTAAATTCGTGGGTATATTACAAACATGAACCTCTGTTTTTTTTTTTTTTTTTTTTCAAAAATGTGTGAAGATGAAGTGTTTGTGTTTACCACAGCATTCGATTCGATTTTATGCTATGGCGTCTACTTTTTGGCAGTCAAAACAAACCTAAAAGGAAAATTGTATATTGATGGGATGTTTTTTCATCGTAGTTTAGCATAGTTGAATTAAAGAAAACGAATTTGTCTAGTCAATTAAAGAAAATACTAAAAACAGAATTGGAACAATGTTTTAACATCCCCTGATTATCTTTTGAAAAATCAGCAGAAACACAGTGCAGAGCTGACACACATGAAATTGAGTTGTACATTATTATGGTTATGACATTTTATCCCCCCCCCCTAAAAAATACTTATAATCTTCCCTTTTTAAGTTAATTTTTACGTTCCATGTATAATCCCGAAATATTTAGTTTTCCAATTGCAGTTAATGTTTTTTTATAATAATATAAATTTAAAGTAAAATTCAGAACTATGGTTAGTAATTATATAAACGTATTACGTTAGAAAAAATAAGCATAACAGCTTTGTCATATTAAATAAACTTAATAAGTATATAATTTTTGCAACAACATTTTTCAAGAAAATTTGACATTAAATCAAACATAAACTGCAGAGAAATTCTGGATATGATAGATTTTTCCCAATAAAACCTAATTTTTCTCCAGCCAAAGAAGATTACAACGCTGCTGAACCGAGTTCAATAGTTCTAGTCTCAATAGAGGTATTTCATCCTCCACTGCATTCTTTGTGATTAAAAAGAACGTAACGAAACATATCGACAAGTTTTTATCTTTTTTATTAGGCCAGTGTTAAATCGAAGAATGGGTTCAAAGCAGTGAAATAAATTTTCTCTTTGTTACGGATCAGTTTTATTTGACAAAAGCTCGGAAGTTGAGGATAAACAATTGTGTTTCAAAAGTTAAGCAAAGGATATCTTCTACTGTGAACTGAAATTCATCTGGGGTTCTTGAGCCAAAAGTTTGTTGAGAAATCCGTTGAAACCAATAGGGAAATCAATTTCTGTTAAAAATTTACACCTCAAAATGATGCGGCTATCTATATTTTTATTTTATGGTGGATAATAATAAAATCCTAAAAAACTGGTGTGGCTAACGCTTAAAAATTATACGCTTTTTGTAATACAGTCGAACCCGCTTAATGGAATATCCATTTTGTTCTGTAAAAATATTCTAATAAGCGGGATATTCCATTATCTGGGATCAAACTAATACATTATACTGATTTTGGTACATTGAAAATGTGTTCTATTAAGCGAGATATTCTTTTAATTAATATTTCTTAAAGCTGGCTCGAGTTTACGTTGGATATTCCCCATAAACCTAACATTATGATGCTCAGCATGAGTAATGTACGTAGATCTAGGTGCGCTCCTCCGCAGGATTTGTAAGTGCGACCCCCCCTAAAAGAAAATTACATTTAACAATAAAGCATATATTTTCAGTGTAACACATAGTGCTATTTTTCTGGATCTTGCGCCTTAAAACCTAGTGCCCCCCCCCCCCTGCCGCGCCACGGGGTTGGGGCGGTGCTACTTACGCCACCGTTCAACATATATATTATTGAGGGAGAAAATGTAAGTGCTTAGAAAACACATTTATACAAATAAAATATGTAATGTAAATTATCATAACGTATTTGTACTTAACATATTTCTCTCTTTCTCTCTTTAAAATACATTCTAGCTATTCATACACGAAAATTTATCAATAGATCATCCTCGAAATTAAATTTCTAATGCCTGTCTTTTCTAAAACATATTTTTGTAACAATATGTTAAACATTACTCATTGACTTGTGCTTCGCATATATGCGTAATATATATATCCATCAATTCCTAGTATCGGCAAAATGTTACTTGATTTACTAAAAAACAGTTTAACTAAATAATTTAGCACAGTTAATATTTGTTACTTTTTTCGTAGTATTTTTCTATTTAGAAAACATAAGTCAAAAATATGTAAAAATAAAATTTTAAAGCAACTCATTGCCATGGACGACACTTTTGTTCCAAAAGCTCCCACTAAAATTTTAGCTGTATAAATACGGCAAAAAGAACTCCGTTTTAGGCCTAACTTTTAACTTAGAACTATTCATACCATCAATTGTACTATCAGCGCTGCATTTGTGAGTCAATCATTGACGATGCAGTTAAATAATTTTTACTACAGAAATCAATTTGGAAAAAAAATCCAGTCGAAAATCCGCTTTAATGTTGTTTAATACATTCCAGTATCACTTAAATAAACAAAACAAATCGAATAAATAAAAACACTGGTTTTTTTTAGCTGCAGCAGTAACATTGTTTAACATCACCTAAACAAATTATTAAAGTTGATCTAGATACGAGAAAAACAAACAACCTGTTCTCATTGATTCTAAAGAATAACAAAAGAAAACGGGAGCATATTTAATGTAACTTTGGCAAAAGGATTTTAACAGAGTTATAATTCTAGAAAGATGTTTATTTTTTTCGAAGAATTTCATGAATAAACATGGGGATTTTCATATTTATTTTCCGATGTTCCTCAAAATAATATCAACAAACAACAATATTTTGCATCATTAAGCATAATTAATGCTGATCTCGTGTATGGAATGCTAAACGGAAAAATAAACAAATATTTCGTGTCGGGATATGGGTATGAATGGAATAAACTGACTTCTTGTTCCTTGCATATTTATTAGGAACATTCTTTGTTCTTGGAATTAAGATCCATATTTACATCTAAATCAAGTCATCTGCATAAGCTGTTCAACGGTAAGGAGCATAACTATTTTTTTTTAAAGTAAAGTACAAGCAATTTATATCTCAAACATAAGTTATATTTCAGCCCTCATCTTTGTTGTTAATGACCTGAATGTCATATTTATTTGACATGTTAAAAGAAAATAGTGATTGTTAATGAACATTGCAAAATCCTTTATTGTTAATAATGTAAAAAATCCAAATTTTCCTTCCAATCCCGTAAACAAGCAACATAAATTTCTTCCAAAACGGAGTCCTTTGTTTTTCTTTTTTCAACTTAAAAAAATAGTTGCAGTTCACACACACTAGGATCCCCTGTACCTACCAACACATGGATGGACCCCTAAAGAGAATTCTTGTTTTCTGATTTAGCCAGAAACCGAGCAATCCCTTGTCCATTACCCCCATAGGTTTTGATCCGGGTACTTTTAATTTAAAGGAAATGGAAAGTATCCGGATTTTCGGTTTCTGCATTCGATTTCGGTCGGTTTTCTGCTGCCAGGCCCTTTGCCCCGCAACAATAAAAATTTGGATCTAAAGTGGTTTAACCAAAGCTTATTCGTAGGCCTGTCTGTACAGCAGCTTTTCACATTCGTATGTGCATATGTCTGTACCAAACGTAACTCACGAAAGGTAGCCCATTAGACCACAGAAAGATGAAGATTGGAGGAAGAAGTGTAAAAAATTATTTTAAGAATGGTGATGGTTATGGCTAAAAAACATGTTTACATTCGTTTAGAATATATAATCATTAAAGTTCATTTATATTATACTCGACAATAGCTGATGCACTTATGATCACTTCTGTTTGAACTAAAACACCAGGTATGGCATTATGAAAATAAGGGTGATTGGAGGATCTCCTGAAAAATCTGAAATTGTCTGAAAATTAGCAGTTAATTGTCACCATTTCAGGACCTGTTCAAGACCCAAGTTGATTCAACTATATTTGTATCGAGTATATTTTCAAGAAAATTAAACCTCCTAGCAACCCAGGGTAATACTTTGTTCATGTGTTCTTCAATAAGCGCACGTGATTCTTTAGCTGCCCTCTGGTTATTGAACTTGCATTAAAACACAGATTTTTGTCTTTAATTTATAGTCTGGCTCTGATAAGTTGACTTCCGATCAGCTGAAACGTAAACGAACACATTTGCTACGTCAGGACGTAGAAGAAGCTGTGCTTCTTCTACGTCGTTGAAGATTGTTAAAGATCGTTGAAGAAATTTTGAGATTGGCGTTATGCCAATCTCAAAATTTAACCTCTCTTAACCCAAATAAAACAGCTTAGCCAACGTCAAACAGCAAACTACCAGTTAAACAATGCACCTGAAAGCTAAAAATTGTATGAACTTATGAAGCGATTGACTCTTCTGTTTCTGATTGTAGATTTGGTAGTAAAATTAATTGTTCAACTCAATGATAGAGAGTACAGTCGATAAATATGTCATTACCTAACCAATAATGTGCTCCGCAAATGTTCCGTATCAGTAAAGTCAGAGCAACATTAGTAGCAAATTTATGTTTTAAATCTTGGGCAGTATTTTCACTGCTTTCCATTGTATGTTATTGGATGATTTAAAAAGAAAACAGTTAAACTTCTGTTAATCAATACTTGGTATTAACTTTTGTAATAACTTTATTATTTGGATGTAAAAAAAAAATTCAAGTTATTGAAAAAAATGTTCAACTTTCAAAATTATAATGCCTCTTAGAGGCTATCGAAAATATTTCAAAAGTACACATTTAAAGGCCAACGAAATAGGTACATTGATAGATATTGAGTTAACTTTCTTGGTGCACCTCTTTATATTCTTTATATTATTTTATCTGCCTATAAGTGCTCAAGAAAATAGTTCTTTTTTATGAAAACCGAATTCTCCATATCTAGTTTCTGCGTCATTGGTTTCAACGTAGTATGTAATACACAGATACGTTAATTGCAGGTTAAGCAGTAAGTTTCTCCTCACATGATGAATAAGGTATAAATGTTCACGCTTCGATTCGAAAAGCAATGAGTTGAATTTTAGGAAATCTTTCACGGATCATTGATTTCTACTTACGGCCAAATTGCTAATCGATATATTTTACGATGTACCTTCTTAAAGAAAAGAAGGAACTGTGGTTAGCAGCATCTCTGGATTTTTTTTCTTTTTTTGCTCTTAATTGCTTCATTAAGATACAGTATTTCACAAATTAAGATATCTAAATCACCAAATAAAGATCTTCCCTAAAAGAACGAAAAAAACTAACATTTGTGCTCTATTCTCTTAAATACCAAGATTTTTTTTTAATCTTTTCATTTGCTACTAATTTACATTTTATTAAGCAGAAAATTACCTTTGGTTTGTTTTTCTATCAGATTTTTGCTAACGAAAATATATTAAGCATCGAAACCCCATAGAATGTTCGTTGTTTTAGAGATTCACTGTAACATGTACGTTCAAAGGACAATGGCTATTGTTTCTACAATGTACAATATTACCGTAAAACTAGCGTCCCAGAGCTGCATATAGCATCAGCCTAAGTAATTAAAACATTATTTACTTGAAGTTGCATTAATTTTTGTTCTAAAAATGTGTAGTCAAAAAAAAAAAAAAAAAAGACCTACAATCCTCACTTTGTTTAAGACTGTTTTTTAAAAATCGAGAGTTATAGCATCTGTATTTTTTAAGCATTTGGCAATCATCCTCTCTTTTTGAGTCCGATTCCGTTCTCCGAGCATTTTAATTATTTATCTGATTTAAATTATTTCTGGTATTTATGGCTGACCCGAAAAACTATAATTCGAATGTTTTGCTGAAATACTCAACCATGTCTCTCTAAACTAATTGGTCTTTCTTATGTTATAATTTATATTATCGTATTCCTAGCAATCGAAACTTTTAACATTAACTACTTGAAAAGTGAAGTAACACACTGACTTTTAGATTTTGAAATAAAATAGCCTTATCTAACAAAGAAACGGCGGCATTATTGTATACCTACCTTTTACTCTTAATTTGCAAACTTGTAACACATCTTTTGTTCAATGTTCATAGTTACATTATACAGGAGGAATAAAAATACATATTTTAGCTTTATAATGGTTCACTGTAATGCAATAGTCCATAGGACTGATATTGTGTTTCATTTTCAAAAATTGTTCATGAAAATTGGAGATAGAGGATGAAGAAAACAAAAATGAATGCAAAAACATACAATAAATTCGTATTACATTGCATGTTTTCGTATAATATACATTGGTTTTTGTCAAATGTGGTTGCATCCATTAGATAGAACTCTTTGCATTGAAAGAGGCGTTGCTTACGCCGCCGAAACACGTATCTGCAGTATTTTTGCGTATTTGTGTTTTTCAACGTTGCATCATTTGCTTTTATTTTTGAGCTTTTTAGTATTTAACAATTTCATCCAATGTCTGTCAGGGTTGCAAAAAACCCGGGTTTTTTTTCAAAAAACCCAACCCGGGCGGGTTTTATTGGGTTTTTTAGGGTTTTATTGGGTTTTTAGGGTTTTATTGGGTTTTTTTTAGATTTATTGTTTCTTTTGCTTGTTGAAAAAGGAAAAGGTGGGGGTGGGGGGATTTCTATGTTTAAAAAGGAATTAATTCAGAATGCTGATTTTTATTTTTGTCTTAATTAATTTAATATGCAATTAATTTGCATTTAAATAATGTAAATAAATCATCATAAAAGACAAAGTAACAATAACATTTGAAAATTACTTTAAAGGATTAGTTTACACTTTTTTATTATGCCACCACCACCCAAGTTACATCATAGATAAATGTAAAAAAAAAATAATGAAATGTAACGATATTTAGTAATAATTTGTGCTCAATTCTCGTAGTTATTAGGATGAAGATGTAACATTTTAAAATGTATTTTGTAACATTATCTTCTTTTCCCGTAATATTACTCGAGGCCATTGCCAACTGTAAACAAAACAATTGTTAGCATCGGCAGAAAAGAAATATTGTCTTAGTGTTTTATATATAAATTTCATGGGTAGACGTATAAGTTTCAATAGGTAGGGTAACTTTTTTAAATACAATGGATAAAATCTAATATAAAAAATGCTGAATATGAAATTAACCTCACTAATTTTAAAAAACCCAATAAAACCCGCTTTTGTGCGGGTTTTATTGGGTTTTTTAAAGTGGGTTTTACCCAAAAAAACCCGGGTGGTTTTTTTTGGGCAGGTGGGTTTTTTGCAACCCTGATGTCTGTGCAGAATAACTTTAAAATCACTTTTGAGAAATGTAGTTGCAATGTAATAATTGAAGGGGCAAGTGGATAAAGGTGATATGTGATAATTTTTGAAACTTACTTTTTACCATAGATGAAGGTTGATAAGACCATCAGAATCATGTCCCCTTCGGCACACAAATGGTTGATAACTACGAATGTGACCCCGTTTTACCCGTTGAGAAAAATCTATTAAAAAATATACAGTGAACTCTCACTTATGCGCCGGCCCAAGGGACCCACAGAAAAAGGCGCATAAGTGAGAGAGACGTATAAGTGAACAAGCCTATTTAAAGGACTAAAACGCAAAATAGGTTCTAATGAGAGAATGAAAAAGAATGTGTCTATAGACAAGGGATATATTACTAATGTTTGGCAATTACTGTAACGTAACTACAATAATAAAGAGAAAACAAACATTGTAGCATACCTAATTGAAAGTTGCTCCCTTTAAAACGTTCCATAATATGTAATTGTCCGTCTCCGAATTCTAGTTCATGTGGAAAAAATGCCTTCCGTGAGCATTAAAGGCGAAACATTGAAGAGGAAAGTGAAGAAGAATGCTTGTTTTTTAAAGAAAATAAACAATTTTGTTTTCACATTTTACGGAAAATTCGGCGCATAAATGAAATAATTATCTTTAAAGCGACGCATAAACGAATGATACCATCATTACTTTGCTACGGAATATGTTGGGACCTCTTAAACTCGTCGTATAAATAAAAAAGGCGCATAAATGAGGCGGTGTATAAGTGAGAGTTCACTAACTACGTTTTTTTTTTTTTTTTTTTGAAAGGTTTTTCTAGAAGTTAAAAAAAAAATGTCACATATTACCTTTATCCAATTGCCCCTTCAGTTGTACTGCTTTTCGAAATGAATTTGGAATGATATAATCACTTTTCTCGTTTAGAACACATCAAAGAAAGAGTAACGTTTTCTAATCTTCTGAAGTTTCGTAATGTTTGCTTATTTACGGATATGTCAGGAACTCGGTTTGTTTTCTATCTTGTCCAAACTTTCGTGTTCTCTGAGGCATATAGCAATTTCTATTTACGTCTTTCTTTTCCTTGATCACATGAAAAGGGAGATTCAAGGGAAGCCGACGGAAAAGTTAGCTGATAGTGTTGTGTCAGATAACTGACAAAATGCTTCAGCAAATGAATTCATGCTTGCCCGATTGAATGAAAAGGACAGATTATTTACATTTAATTTATCCTGTTTTACTTACTGTAATCCAACTAAGGTATGCTTCGATTATTTAACTTATTAAGTGTGAATTCGTTTAAGACATTTTAAACTGAGACAGACGCTAATTAGTTTTTCTTATTTTTTAACCAAAAGTAAACATAGCCATCCTTGAGAATTTCTGCTATTAAAATCTTTTACTTATTTTTTTAATTTTTATGTTATGCAAAATTATTTATCAATGTATCAAACGGTTTTGTTGTACCTATAGTTCAAGGAAAATAAAACTACACGTTGTTTCAGTACCTAATTAGCTCAAACCTGTTGAATTCTAGTTAAAAATACATTAAATATAAGTTTACAGTATATTTTGAAAATTTTTTTTGTATATGTATTATTTCATAATTTATTCTATTATACATACTGTTATTTAATTAAGCCATGTTTAGATTATTTAACTTTTTAAGTATAAATTTAGTGTAAATATTTTTAAAAAAGGAACATACTATGCTTGAGAATTTTTATCTCTCATTTTCAAACAAATCACCCTTTACTTTTTTTTTTAATACAAAATATTTATCAATATAGCAAACGATTTTTATCAGTCCTATACATTACGGCAAAATGAGAAAAATGTTTGTTATTAAGGAATTAGCTAATACCTGGTAGCTCCTAATTCAAAATACCGTGAAAATAGGCTTTAAGTGTATTTCACCCCCTCATTTTGACAACAGCCATTAGGGGAAAAGTAATGAGCTTTGTTTAAATATGGATAGTTAAAATTTCTGGTTTCCCTTGCTACGAGGATAATCAAATGCTTTCGGGTTCTGGCAAACACAATATTGATGATTAGTTGCAAATTCATTTTCCAAATCCATGCGATGGAAACTGAATGGCATTTGAAATGTCAATCGAAAGCGGATAGTTGGTGGGGATTCGAAGATATTAAATTCCATCTAAATCAGTGCATTGGGGTTTCTATGGCTTTGAATAACATAATAGCAAGTCGTCGAGTCAGTAATTTTCATTACACATTTTATTCATTATGTTCTACTATCTTTACTATTTTTTTTTTATCTTGAGCATTAATGTGATGTATTGAATAGAATATATATTTGATGTATTGAAACTACTTTTTATTGCAAGCAAATATGATAAGATAGAGTTAAATATATTTTCTTCAAACTATGCACCTTGACGCAAATGAAGGTATTATACATTAAGCTTTCTTAACGTTTTCCTGCAGAAATTGCAGATTTCTGTTGACAGGTGTTTCGGCGTTACAAATATATCTTTTACTCAATACAAGGAATTGTGAGCTTCAGTATGAAAAATTAACAGATGAAAGTGACATCGTGGAGTATAACAAAGTTTAAATTGTAAAAATGTTAGCACTATAAAAATGTGTATAACTTTTACTCCATAAAATCGGTGGCAGCTTGGCTGTCTCCTATGCAATGGAGTAACTTAACTGATAAAAGTGGTATAACATTACGCATTGCTCATGACGTTATGCAAGTTTTATCAGTTAAATTATTCCACTGCATGGGAGGTATTGCATGCAGAATGCTGTCACGGCTTTTGCGGAATAAGGTACATATATTTTTTACTGTGAGGTAAACAAAACAAACAAGACAAAATAATAACAGGAGCAGAGATTTATTACATTATTCCATTAGGTAAAAACCGTTACGAAATAGATTTTCAAAAACTTCAATAAACAATACATATTATCGAATAAATAAAACCACTCTAAATAAATTTGCCGAATCCTTCACATTCTAAGAAACCGAACTAATGTAGTTAGCAACCCGCCAGATATACCGTATTTTTCTTCAGTTTGGCTTCAGTTTATAAAATTTGTTTTGTTACTTGGTTTTTGTACTATTTTTTATGTAAACAGGCATCTTCTAGTCTTCGCTTTTTTATGTTCTTTGTATGTACATTCTCTTACTTTTATTTCTAAATACTCTACTTGCATGTATTTCTCTGTAATCAACTAATTTCAATTATTTATCCTTCATCTTTTTTTTTTCTTTTTTGATGCCTTTCTCTATTTGTCACATTACTTCCACACTTATTTTTTCCCCGTCAGTAAATGTCTTCTAACTTATTCAAAGTGAATTTGTTTATTCAAAAATATGTATTGTTCATTTCTTTTCTTGGATGACTTTTCATCCGAAAGCTCACTTTTTTGCATTTAAAAAGGGTTCTTTGTAAATTCAAAGCACATGACAGCGGGAATCTGCAATTTTTAAACGAAAAAATTTGAAAAACCCCCATTTACTTTTCGAGCACAAGTTTTTTTCTTCTTTTTTTTTTGATATTCAATATTAGGAGACTTGATTTTTGGTTTTCAGAGAAAAATAAAAGCAATCATATAACATTTCATTATGAATTTTTTTGTCAGTACGAGAGAGAAAAAATATCTGATATTTTTGCACAAGAAAGTACTGTATACATTGAAAAACTGAGATGTTTTTAGTAATTCCAACACAAATGAACATATTTTCTTCATACTTATCACAAAAACAATTGTGGTTAAAATTTCTTCTATGAGTTTAGGACATATGTTTTAGGAAATTTAGATCAAAATTTACCAGCGAAGAAAAGTAAATCAAAAGCAGCTAAGTTACGATCGAACCTACAATTTATGCGTTTCTAACGCAACGCTTAATATAACTGTGCAAGTGCAACTTAGTTTTAGGATACTCTATATTGAACTAATGTGTATTGCAAAACATTAAAAAAAACGGTTTTTTCACTTTCTTTTTTTTTTTTTAGAAAGTGGGTTTATTTTGCATCAATAACTGCCACAGTAAGCCATAAAATGAGGGGTGAATCATGGATTTTGACAAAGAAATTAAGTTCTCGCTTAAAAGAGAAGCAGGCTCGAGAACACACACACAGTAAGTAAATATAATAGTGTAGACGATAAAGTTACAAAGCATCTTATATACGCTGAGGAATGACAATACTTATTCCAAGAGCTGAAAAATGATATGTTAGTTGCACAAAGTAGTACATAGTGATATGAGTATACATATTAAGATAAATGTTGCGATATACGGTATAAGATTACGTACAAGAAAGGAAATAATCACAAATATGAAAAAAAATCACTCAGAGCCTTGAACAATAAATATTTCTTTCTCCTGATAAATACAAAGGGAATGAAGTAGTTTGTTTGAAAATGAGTGGAAAAAAACATTGAGAATGTTTTTATATGACTTTAAAGATGAGCTAAGTCTTGGATAATTGAATGTTGTAGTGAAATGGAAAACATAATAAGCCGTTGAGACAAATTCCCCACAAGAGCATTTTGCCGAATATGAGAAAAAAATAAAGGTTTAATCATTCAAGGAAAAATGACGAGTAATAAATATGTTTCGCTATCTGTAATTTTTGGAATTTTTTTGAATTTTAGGAAATAAATTAAATACTTGCCGACCAGTACGAACTTGTATCCAACGATATTACCTGTCTTCTTTCAGGGAGTTTTGTAGTTTGAAATAAAGAGCTCATTTAGGTAAAGGTAAGCAGTTTTAGAATAATCTTTTATGCTGCGCTTCTTTCTAAATTATCTGTTTTATCATTACCTGAATTGTTTCTCCTAACCCAGTCTAACGACATGGAAGGATTTGACTGCAGAAGATTTTGAATGAAAGCGGTGATAGAGAGGCATTTTTGTAGCGGGCAAATTAGAAAACTTAGCAGACTGACTATATAAATATTTGTAAATGTGATCATTTACGTATCATTTGAAATGTAAAATAAAGCATTTTTGATACCATAAAGTTCAGCTTGGAATACAGAATTTTGAATGTGAAGATGTAAAGTCCATTCAAAAACGATTGTTTCCTTTAAAAAAAACAAAAGCGGGCGCAACAAAATTGATAGTTGTTGAGCCCTCTTGGTTTGAATTCTACCGTAAAGAAACAAATTTGGATCCAAATTCAGAGCCACATTTTTGTCAGCAATTTGAATATTTTTGACGTAGGGGAGACCGGGGCAAGATGACGAGCCGGGCAAGATGACGAATTTCGTATTTTTTTCATTTTCCGCTGGGTAGCAGCATCAACTGATCATTAGAGAGTCTTCTATCTATTCTTCGTTCAGCAATATTATAAAGTCGCTGAAATCGCCATTTTCAAGACAGTTCTGAGGTTGTTCTGGTTTACCGCTACCGCGATCTAACTTTTATCCATGTGCAAATAAGCTCTGATGCAAATACAGGTAAGATTTATTGCTTCTCATTAGTATTAATGTGTACCTTAGTTTAAATATTACCTATTTATATGAATAAGCACCAAATAAGCGCATTTTTTTATGGAAATAAATACGTATCATTCAACAATGGCAGTCTGGGGCAAGATGACGAAACGAAACACGGGCAAGATGACGAGCTCGTCATCTTGCCCCATGTTTCGGAATTTATGAAACTATGTTGCCCCTTCTATTAAGTTCTTTACATGCTTATTTATTGTTATACTAATATATATACTAATGTATATAATAATAATGTAATAATAAGATAATCATGCCCCCCCCCCCTCTTCCGAAGAGCAAACTAATTGTTTGTTAATGATACATATAATGACATTTCAGATATAGTTCGACAGTTCAAGAAGAAATCCTCAAGAGGAGAATGGGGCAAAGATTATATGCTGCCCATGGTAATATAGGCTGCCCATGGTAGTCAGTCCTACAGGATCCAGAAGAGTTTCGAAGATTGCTTCAGCAGAGAGAGGAAGGAATGTAACAAGAATCTGTTGCATAAGCGACACTGGCTTTTACCTGCCACTTTTTCTGATTTTTGCCAGAAAACGAATGCGTCCTGAACTTACCGTGAAAGCTCCAACAGGAACTGTAGGTCACTGTAGTGATAATGGCTGGAGCAATGAGGATACTTTTTTCTCTTTTTTGCAGTACTTTTGTCAACACGTAAAATCAAACAAAGAATCTCCTGTTCTGTTGATCATTGATAATCATAAATTCCACATAACTTTGCAGGCTATATTATATTGCAGAGAAAAATTCATTATCATGGTTGGGTTGCCTCCCCATACATCACATCGTCTCCAACCTCTTGATGTGGCTTTTTTCGGCCCATTGAAAAATTATTATAGTCAAGCATGTGACAACTATATGATCACTTATCTTAGGCAGACCATCACAGATAAAAATGTTGGTGAACTTTTGAGCATAGCTTACTTTAAAGCCGCTACAATTGCAAATGCTTTTCAAGGTTTTCAAGAATGTGGGATTGAGCCGCATAATTCTCTTGTATTTAGCGATCATGATTTCGCTGCTTCAAAAACAACTGATCTTGATGCTGCTAAAGAGGGAACTGAAAATAATAGTGCCAACCCCCAGACCCTGTTAGAAAAAAAAACCACATATAAAAAATCCAGTAGATACAGAATTGATGACAAATTCTGATTCCAGTGCAGAAAAGAAGCCTTTAAGTGCTTTTGATTTAAAGCCATTGCCAAAAGCACTACAATGTGACAAAAAAAGGAGTAAGAAAACTCAAACTTTGTTCCCTTAGCCCGAAGTCAGAAAAAATCAGGCCAAGCAACCCAGTGGCATCAACTTCAAAGGATGGTGTAATATGATGTCCTGCTTGTAAAGAGGAATATTGTGATCCTCCAACAGGAGAATGGATCCACTGCTGTAAATGCCAAGAGTGGTGGCATGAGGACTGTTCCAATTATGAAAATGGCATTTTTATTTGCGACTATTGTTGGCTGCACTACTAAACCCTTGTATATATACATTACTTTACAATGCTTAATTTAATGCTTTCTAATGTGTAGAAACACATTTATCATTTGTTAAACCATGTAACGTATTTAAAAAATAAAAATGTTACACCTTTTATAGAGTCGTCATCTTGCCCCAAGGCGAAAGTCATCTTGCCCCGGTACTGGGGCAAGATGACGAATTGTTAAGATTATGAAAATATAAGAAAATCATACCTTTGTTTTAATTTCAAAAAATAATTGGTAATATATTTTAGGCTACAAAGGACTACTCTAACGCCTCATATAAAAATAATTTTACCATCCTTCAAAATGAGTGAATAATAAGCAACGATTCTTAGCATCGTCATCTTGCCCCGGTCTCCCCTAGTAAACCAATTAAGGATAGGTAATTTGTAAACTTTTGACGAGAAAAAGGCTTCTTTTGCAGAAGCTATTTCCTCTATCATAGGCGACTCGTACAGGATTTAAAAGGATGCGGTTTCCCCCTCACTTCCAAAATGAAAGAGATCTTGCTCCTCACTTCTCATAGTTAAAAAGTAGTGGGCAATTGAAACGAGATTTTTTGCGCAGTGGATTGATATATTTACTGAATAAAAGCAGAACCTTTGAAAAAAACTTATTTCATGTTATTTCGTAAGAATGGAACTTCGAATAGGAAGGAAGATGTCTTTAGTGGCTATCCGTCTTGATTTTTGAAGCCATATTCTCCATTTTTAGAGTTCATTTAGTCAGTAATGCAAAATTCAATATAATAGCCAAATTTTACAAAAAAAAAAAAACAGCTTAGGAGTTGCTGCATCCCCCCCCTCGATTCCTTTGAGTCCTTTTTTTCGATGTACCACCCACCTATGTCCTGTATAAGTAGTTTCCAAAGCCATTTTTTCCAAATTGTAAGAACAACGGCAGTAATGCCAAAAAATTATGTGTAAAACATTTTCGGAGCAGGTACGATAAGCACCTGTTTTGATGAGAAAATTCGGTCGTTGCTAGGTCAGTTGTTTTCTAGTTAGTCTCTTAAAGTTTTTTTTATCCCAAATCCCAAAAGCGTATAATATGTAGGTTTCAAAAACTCCTTTGTAGATTAAACTATGTATTTTAAATGGTTACCAAAGTCTCGACTTATAATTCTTTGCAGCAAGCTTTGAAAAAACGTAGCTTTCTTGTTTATTTAGTTAATAAAAGCTTCCAAGGTCAGTCGTTTATTAAAAGTTGCAACTAAGTACTTTAAAGTTTGTTAACATTTGAATAAGAAACTGCCAAAATTGCTGGATCGGGTTCGCTTGTTCGTTCACATGTATACGCACAGGATTTTATCCTGCATCTGATGCTTTGTTGTTGTTGTCGTGTAATAGATTTCTATTAACCACTATCAAGACAGGGGTGCCATTTCCTCTAGAGGTTGGACTTTTTTATTAAAATATATGACAACACAAGAAAGATTTGCAGCACAAAGAGAGGAAATAACAACCAAGGCACAATCGGGAATTGAACCCGCTACATCTTGCTTTCGAAACGAAACTTATACCTTTGAGCCCCCGATGTCTAACCCTTTGGTGTCAATATATACACCGGTGTCCCAATAAAGACGATCATTACCTAACTTCTCAACTGTCTACTTTTTTAGTTTATCAAATTACAGGAAGAAAATTATGGTACACAATGACATTTTTCCGTTCAATTTTTCAACTTCGTCTACTTTTTAAGGCAGTAAACTGCAGCGAAATATGAAGCCAGCAAAATAAAATCAGACAATTTCGACAAGACCCTTTTGCAATAACTGTTGCTACACTTTATCCCGGTGATAATGAACTGCCTGCGGATAACGCATATCAAAAACCCTAGTAAGTAATGACGGGGCTCTTAGGTAGGAACCTATGTTAACGGATCCAGTTGCTTGATTTCTGAAAAAAAATCCAACATTTAAGCGGAGATTGAGAGGCAATTTTTGCAGAAAGCGCATCGAGGATGCATTAGAGGCAATAAGTCACCAAAATGGATGCGGTGTTTCTGTAGTGCAGGTCGATTTCTAAATCAAAAGTTACAGCAATCCCAGAGCGAATTCTGAAAACTCTTTGGTGGCAAACTCATACTCATTTACCCTAAATGGCGTCATGTCTTTCATGCCAGAATTACTGAAATTGTAGTAGAAATAACGCTTATGTTATTTTTTTTTTTTTTTTTTTTGAAAGTAGGAACAAAGTAATTCAAATCATAAGCAATTTCAATAAAATGAAAAAAAAAATTAAAAAATGACAAAACTTTTGAACCGATGAAACGCATCTGTATTAACTTTTTAAAACATACACACCAGAATGGCTTTGATTTCATTCGGACTATGACAATAAAGTAAATCAGGACTTAGAACTGTTGAAAAAGTTGATTTAGTTTTAAATATTTATTTAAAAAAATATACTTAGTTTATACAACTTGGTATTTTTAAGAAGGAAGTTGTTAACTGTCACATAAATTATGGTTCGAAACGCTCAAAACTGCTTCCAAAATAATCCTTTAAAATGAGTTTCCTATTTTTAAAAAAACATTATGAAATTTTCTACATTTAGCCTTTTAAGAATACATTAGTGTAAAAATGTCGAAAATATTGAGTGCGAAATATTCTGAACTAAAATTTCTATGGAATCCTTCTTCCATTCTTTTCTCATCAAAAATTCATAACTCTGAATATTCTATCAACAAGTTTAGCAGCCTGCAGTAAAGGATTATTTTTAAAGAATATTTTTTAGTCATTCTATCCTTTTGAAAGTATATTTCATAGCTTGACGAACAGCTTCCATTAGAAATTTTATTTTTTCCCCTTTTTAATTAAAAATGGTGTCATTTAACTGTTTTAAAATCGAAGATCAGAGGATATATATATATATATATATATATAATATATATATTTTTTTACACTTACTAATTTTGCTTATAATCTTTTTCTTTTTTCTTAAACTAATTAGGTTTCAAACGGTTGCCCTTCTTCATAAAACATTTTTCTATCTTTCCATCTATTTACCTTTTGTTGAAACTAAGAATATATCCGTCCCAGAACTAATTATCTGGAAAAATATTTTTAAAAAGAAATAGTTTGTAAAGGGGTAAATACCTGTTGTAAGCTTAAACCGTGTACTTCGTGAATGTCAGGATATAACAAAATAGCATTTTTATAGTTTTAAAAACCACTGCAGAAGCTTAGACACGTTATTCCTATGATGATGACTGCATTTTCTGGTCGAGACCTTAGAGCAGGGCCGTCATTCCAAGTTTTTCCAGGGGGGGAGGGACAAAGGGTTCAAAGGCCCTGCAATTTCATCGGAAAACAACAAAAGCCACGCCCACTCATATGTAAATACAGTGATTTCTCACAGTAAGGGAGAGGGGCAATTGACCCCCATGCCCCCCCCCCTCTAAATGACGGGCCGGCCTTAGATCAAGTCTGCAAGGTATTGTCAGCTTCTGCAAATCATCTCTTTCTGCTTTGCTTGAGTCTACGTTGAAAGATTCTCCCGTGGAGCTCTTAAGATATCCTTAGTGTAATGTTTGTGAAATTATCCTAAGGATATAAAAAATACATGAAAATAACTTGAAGGACAACGAGTGATGTTACGATTTTTTAACACCTAAATAGAATTGCAACAAAGGTAAACATCAAGAGAAAGAAACGAATGCGTTTTGTTCCGTAGAACCGACAGTTATATGATTAACTTGCAATCTTATTATGTAAAATTACCGCAGCATTTATCATATTGTTAATTTTCTTTCCTCCCTAAGCTTGGGTTTATGAAAAAGCTATTTTGTGATACATTGCTTACATTATATTGTTATTTTAATCGTCTGAACTAGTAAGAAAATGATTTACTAATATTCTCTGGATGGCGCTTTAAAAAAACTAACAAGTCTTTGCATAAGTTTAAAAAAGTGACAATATATTTTCTGCTTTTTTTTCCGTTTAAATAAAACTTCTTTGTTCATGTGCGTTAGCTTCTACACATCGGTGTACACGACGGTTTATAACCATGGCACATTTTGCGTTTTGTTTGCTCCTATTACCGCATTTCATGAACTTTTGTGCCATTATTGGTAGGCCGCACCAACTCTTCTAACGTTTAAAAAACTCATAGCTTTATTTATAATAAAATGGTCAGTAAAATGTGTTGGTAATTTTGAAAAACGATATTTAAAACTAAGTATGTGAATCAGTTTATATCGGCCACTGGTGGAACTCAAATAAATCTCCCATCTTCAATTTTCCGAGACATTTGACGCCACTTCAGGACTACAACATAAAAACATAAGACAGCCACAACAACTGTTAAACACATGCGTACACTGCAAAAAATAAAGTTCCAGTTTAAAACTGTAAAATGCACAGTAATAAAGCAGTAAGTCTGTAAATAAGCAAATACTTTACAGATTATTACCACAATTTTACAGTTTATTACCACAATTTTACAGTTTATTACCACAAAATTAGCTGTATCATACTGTAAAAACAACAGTATAATATTGGCAGCAGAGATTCCAGTTTAAAACCATAAAACACACAGTAATAAACTGTAAAATTATCAATTTTACAGTTTATTACTGTAAAGCAGCAATTTTACAGTTTATTACTGTAAAGCAGCAATTTTACAGTTTATTACTGTAGAATGAACAATGTTACATTTTATTACTGTAAAATTAGCAATTTTTACAGTTTGTTACTATAAAATTAGTTGTATTATACTGTAAAAAACATCTATTTTTTTACAGTGTATGCAAATTACCGAGTTATAAAAACAATCAGATTAAAGTGATGCTAACAACAGTTCCTGTATCAGACGACAAGAAATAAGAAGGTTCTTTGACACAGAAATTTTGCTACAATGGCACAATATAGCAATTAAAGTGACTTTAAACGTTCTGCTATAGTTGACTCGAGAGGTGTGCTGCTGCATCTCCAAGGTGTCGATAAAACTGAGATTTTCTCCTACTACCGTTTCTCGAGTGTAGTATGAATGTTAGGATTGCGGTGAAACATTGAACCTTACATGGGCGCCCATAAGGGGGGGGCAAGGGGGGCTCGAGCCCCCCCTTGGAAATTAGTACTTTTTTTGCTTTTAGTACTATTTATTCGGAAAACATATTTTCTTCACTCATTAATGAATAGGTTATTAAAAATGCCAAGTTTTAATAACTCTAATCTGCACTGAAATCGCTCTCAGGATTATAACATTGTGTCTCTTCCTACAAAAACAAAGGCAGATTCGTGGGTCAAACGACACCGCATTTGCATGGGAAACTCCCCTATGTGCAGACCTTAGTGCAGACTAGCGGTTAAGATTAATAGTCGGCTGATAAGAGGATGGCAAGATAACTCGGCATTTTCTAGCATTTGGTATTTGGAAAAAAATAAAACTTTTTTTCTATTTTACATTACAAAACATTTCAGGTTTCGGGGGAGGGGGGTGTTTCCAGGCCTGTTTTAGAGTCTTTGAAAATCATTAAGTACTTTTTTGTACTCCTTTAAAAGTGTCTCAATGAAATTTTATATCAAATAAATAAACTATGAATGAACTAAATGGCCAGAGTATTACTCTCCCGTTAATCATTTTTTTAAATCTCTACACTATTTCTTCTTAAAGGATTTTATGCGCTTTGTACTATTGGTCATTTTATACTATTAAGTCCTGTTTCTGGCGGTGAGTTGGAAAATTGATCAAAAACTTCTATATAACTATACTGAAAATCGATGTAAGCAAGTGATGATGTGTTTATCTTTTCTCCTCCCTTGTTCGTCCTCTTTGTCGATTAATGTTAATCGTTTGTTAAACTACAAAAGAAAAAAAATATTTTGATTGGTCTTAATTTGCAAAAGAAAAATAATGCAGCACATTTATAATTTTTTTGTTTGTTTATTTTTCCATCATATTTTTTAAAACCCAATTGCCCCATACAAGGCCTAAAAATGCAGGGTTTTAAAACTTTTTTTCAAAAATTTCCCCGGGGGAGTAACCCCGGACCCCCAAAGATTACGAATATTCTACACCACTTAAAAGAATTCTCTTTTGATAACCCTCCCCTAATAAAGGTCAGTTCATGAAACAATTAACAAGCAAATAAAAAAAAATAAAAAACACACAAAAAACAGCAGAGGGACGGGGGAATCAGTAAGAAGAAAGATTCATAAGATACAAAAATGTGTGCGTTTGGTCAATGTACGGAATGGACCCTCCCCGAAATTTTTTTCTGGATACGGGCTTGCGACGCTCCTACATGCAATTATCTGTGAGCAGTCAAAAGGTGTTTAGTAATCTCAATAATAATTAAGTCAGAGTAAATTTAAAAAATGTATTTCTTAACGAGTCTAGTACTTTTACATTCTTAGTAAATCAAAGAAAAACACACGCGCGCGCACACACACACATGTACATGTAGATAAATATATAGCTTTTAATTGTAAACTATGAGGAAAATATCTGAGCCCCCCCCCCTTAAAATTTCGCATATGGGCGCCCATGGAACCTTATGCATCTTGATGGCCGGAAAACACTGTAGAAGAAGGTATTCCAAAATATTAAAATGTATTAAGATAAAACAGGCGAGATTCTCACAATGCTCGAGCATTGGCCAGTGAAAGCTGCGATCTATTCAACGGACCATCAAGGATTTGTTCTTTTGGAGCCGTAGACTTATTTGTGTAGTACTACCGACTGTGAGGAAAATTTTTAGGCTTTGGCTAGCTCTCTAACACCACCATTGGACCGTTAACGGCTGGAGATATGTTGCCGGGTCGGGACAATCCCATTTCCAATTATGGCTGAACAGTGAACGCCAATGCCTATGGAGCTAACCTCATTAATTTGCGGGACCTTTATGATTAGAATGGACTCTTCATAGTGGTGACGCCTCTGCTACAGTATGGAGCAATATTAGCTGGAGTGAAATTGCACCTTTGATGCGGCAAGATACTAATTTATCAGGTGACAAAAGGTAGGCATTCCATCCATCCACTTATGATCATATCCGTTGTGCATTCTGACGGACATAGATCATTAAAGGAGAACAATTTGGCATCCCACACGCCAAGAGATTGTAGGAACACTCTTAGGAACTTAAAGATTTCTGTTAGCAAACTAATTCTACTGGTAAGAAAACTATTGAGCGTATCTGGGATACTTTGCATCGTTCTATTCCGGACAGATTTTCATCATCTTGCACTACTATAGATTGGCGATTTCTCTGGACTAGTCAAGGTTTACATTTAGCATTATTCCAGACATGGTTTAAATAACCTGTTGCATTGCTCCACAGATGGTTTTATTAACTTCTAGTGTTACTCCAGATATAAGGCTGAGTCTATACCACGTAGTGTTTAAGCCGTTCTGCTCTGTCTCCAAGATGCAACACGCTATTAGAAAGGTATACCAGACGTTTTAGCACAATAATTTACAGTTAGAGATTTCATATAAAAATAATATATGACCCTGACAATTGGCTATAAAGATGAACTTTGTGATGGATACATTTTTAGCTTTTATTTCACTTTTAAAAGGTTTTTAAAAAATTAAAAATTCTGTTAAACAGCTATCATTGACTTTTACATACTATGCGCAAGCTTTAAAATTAGTTTTACATGAAAAAAGATACATTGGATCATCTGTACGAAGCTCGTAAATAAAAGAATAAAAAAAACAAATGTAAAAACTTTTAAAAAATGTGCCTGCTTTACTATGACATTTTTTTAGCCGTTAAATAGGGAAAAAATGTTTTTTTTTTCCTTCTTGTTTTCTCGTAATTTGCTCTCCAGAGGATAGAAGTAGACATAAATACCTCTTTTGTAAATATCGCGTTATTTACAAGCGTTGTGTGCACTTTTTATAATAACGAAAACTGCTTATGAAGTATTCCTGTAAAAAAAACCTGCTACGTTGCTTTTTTTTTTTAAGCGCTCAAGTGGAATAGATGTAGTTTTATGGTAGCTCATTCATAATAATGTATTTGAGGCCTGTACTAATTACTAATGTTAATCTCTAAGCGGCATTTCAAATTATTTTCAAAACGTTTTGAAATTATTTTTATTATTATTTTGACTTTGCAATAAAATGTTCAGCTTCACTGGAATCGTTGGGAACTTTGGACATTATCTGACATGTCATACTGGAAAATGAATGTTTCAACTGTTGGACACAACGTTATGTTCTAAAAAACGATCAGAGTAAAGAAAACTGCTATTCCTTTGGTGTACATTCTTTTACCTCTGGGGGTGCTGGGCCCTAGGGTTTGCTCGACCCTAGGTTCTGGTTCAAAATTAAGAACAGAGCGCTCTTCAGGGCCCTATCCCGGTTAAACCACGAAGCTGTGGTAGGTACGGGGGACCCTGAAGAGTGTGAAGTGAAGTGAAGTGAAGTGGTGTACATTCTGATTAATATCAATGAAGTGGCACGTCCAGAATTAAGTGGTGATACTATATACCACAGAAATCTAGTTCCCTATCTTAAGCCACGAAACTACGAAGAGTATTGGGGATTTTAGTTCCCAGGAGACAAGTTTCTCATCTCCAATCTCGAAACTACAGTAACATATAATTTTGGCCCAAGCAACATAATAGAACAGCACTCGCAGGCTCATATCCTATATTATCAGATGACTCGTTCGGCATGCTTTTGAGGTAATGTGCCATTGTCAATTTTCTCTACTGTCAGCATTTTTTTTTTTTTTGGAAGGGAGGGGGGAGGGAATCAAACTGATCATTGATTACTTTTTGAAGAAGCTAAGCAGTACGTACGTTGTTTTCATGAGGTGGTACAGAATTTGAAAACTCTTATACGAGTGAGACGAAAAAACTTGAGGTTCCGTTTACATTTGAACAGTAAACTTTAAAATACTTGAATTTTTCGAACAGCAGAGACTTTATCCGGGTTAAGAGTCCTAAGAGTAAGATTAGAGAAATAATTATAGGCTATATGATCTACTTGATGTTTCATGGAATAAATGTCAAATAGTAATGCCGTTCTGTAACAAAAGTAGCGCAAAACCTTCATTAATAATGTAAGCTTAAATTTTGCTAACGTTGGAGACGTTCCCGTTACCACATTATAAAATAATCCCACACCTTTTTAAAATCGTTGTTCACATTCATGTCTTCCTTTTCTTGCAAAACCAGTAATTTCATCTAATTGATGATAGCAGTTTTTTAATAATATAAAGATGGCAAATAGCATTTTCCTCGTTCATTCTAATATATACATAGGTTAATGTTCTTTTAGTATTTTCTTAGTTTAAACTAAATATTAGATAAAAATTGATTTAAAAGTATGAATTTCTTTAGCAATTGCATTTCCTTTCCTATTTGTGATTTTTTTTCTCGTGCGTGATTTTTTATTTTTAAAAAAAATACCGATCATAATAATCAATGGTACATGAAGTTATACTTATAAAAATAATTATTTTACAGGGTCAAGTCTCCTGCTGATCAGGTTAAAGTCTCCTTTAATGAATGATTTTTACGAGTATTAGTTATTATTTTAAATATTTTATTTGAAATTAGAAGTTGAAAAAACGGTTTATAGCTTTGATGGGTTACATACTGCTTTAAATAAGTCATTCAGACGGTTCAGCGCAATTGATGCATGTGAAAGCTCAAACAAAAATAGGGAAGTTAAAATGTTTTAAAACTTGGTGGGAGAAACTCGAAAATCACAACTGCCTTTAGCTCAGTAATAGTCTATTGTAGATGGATGAGTCTAAATTAGGATGAAACAGCAGTTTTTGGATGGCATAATTAGTTTGTCGATATACTGCACATACTCTGATCTCAAGCGAGTGGTACCAAAACAACAGGTGGTCAATTTACAATGCACTCAAAGGAGGCTGTTTTTAGGTTTTCGTGGTACTCCCGAATGATGCTGGTTTCAAAATGGCATTCCATGTTGCCCAACTATTTAATAAAAAAAGCCAACCACCTGACTGGATGGGGAAGGTTCCGGGTTCAAATTTTCGGTGGGGCATGGTTGTACTTTCTCTCTCCAGTCCTTGTCCTTTCATTTGTATGAGTGCGTTCTTGTGCTGTGAATGGTTGCCTACCCTGTAAACGAGCTAATATGGCATGTGTGTAGTGTGAAAGTCAGACTCCGTACCAAATTACGGTACAATTGGATTGCCAGCCTATACTAAAATGCAACGTTTCTAGACAAAAACATCGTGACGTCAGCGTGACGTTAGCCTATGAAAAACGAGCTAGATGAAACGTCACAGCCTACTTGGCGAATAAGAGGAGATCGTTGACTGCTTGTGCACTCTTATTGGCTCCGCCCGTAGTGACGTCAGAGCCAAGTTAAGTTGCATTCTATTATAGCTGGCACAAGACAATAACAAATAACAATATTCAATAAAAACAAGTGAAAGCATCCCTTTCCATCTACATATAGGATGCTTTCATTGCGAATACATTACAGGAAGCCTCGTTTTGGTGTATGGAAGTTTGAAATTGGGTAGATTTGTTGACATAAATTACTTGTAACATATCGACAGCGTATTGAAAAATACGTTGTTGATATCACGAATGAATATTCATGCTTTACGAGGGGTGAAATTGTAGGCAGAATTGTACCAGAACGGCAACGTCTACAACGCATTTGAATATGAAGTTTACTTCTATTAGCATATTTTGACAGCACTAAAAGTGCTAAAATTTGAGAACTTCCCAAAGAATTATCCATTTTAACAGTCAAACAAAAGAAAAAAATCCTAATAATGCATTGAAAAGTTTATTTATCTTAACTAAACGATAAGAAAATGTTTTAATCACAGCCATAGTGTAAATATTTCTAGCGTTTGTATGACTTCAAACTGTAACTAATTGTTTGTATCCAGTGCTATTTTTTCTCTAGTGAATACATTTAAAACAAAAATTTATTTTACAAATAATTTTACTGACAAGCTGTTTAAATTAAATTATTCTAAAGAGTTGAGTTGAGTTATAAAATCTGCTAATGTAGTAGGGATTTTTGTACACTATTTGTAAACGGAAAAAAAAACTATTTTCAAGTAATCCCCCCCTCTCCCCTCCAAAATAATTAAAATAATAACTAGAAAACCTTTTTAAAAAATCAACAGTATTAAGGATAAAATAATTTTTCATTGTACGTCTTTTTGCAAATCTTGTAAATAAATACTCAAGAAAAATAAATGTTTCCAAAATTTTCTGTAAACGCTTTCAACTTATTTCCGAGTCAGTTTTAAAATATTTCCTAAATATCGCATTTCGTTAAAAAATATCATTCTACTATTCGTGGAAAATTTAAGTGTAAACATTAAAATGTATTTCACTATTATAGCGTGTGTATTTTATAAAACACTAGATCCCAATTGACTTGAAAATTTCCAGTATTTACTTAAAAAGAAATGTCTTAAAATTTTCGTGGAATATTTACTTTAAAGTTCTTTTCAATAAGTCGGGAAGAAATATTTAAGAAACTGAATTATATACAGAGCATTGTAATAATACATTTCTTTGAATTATGAAGTGAAAAAAATTCGGACTACATATTTCAAAACGCAGTCACAAGACTTATAGCTTATATATTTTATCAGTTCAAGGAAAAATCATTTAGAAGACGAAATATTCCGTCCCCTGCATATCATTTATTTCTTTTGCAAACTGTATAAAAGCGTTGATATGTAGCCAAGACGAAAATAAAAATTCCTCGTTGTTTTTCACTCAGCCTAACTTTAAAATCAATATACAGCATGCTTTGCATTTTGTATGCAGCGTAACTTTAGAAGTGAAATACTTTAGGAAACAGAGAATAAACACCTTACTTTGTTATTTCGAAAAAAAAAAATAGATAGTCTGGTGTTTTGCATTAAAATTGCGGTCTTCGTTTAAATTTTTCCTGCCCATACGTTTTTTTCTTTTGTTGAATGTTTACGCAAATATGTTGATAAGATTAATTTGAGCAAAAATTTTAAATTTTACACACTTAACTTTAGGTGACAATTTAGTAGTATAATTAACGAAAATCTTTATTGTTTTTAGTACCAAATGATTAGCAGCTATTGTCTGACTTTGAAAATATGGCACTCGACTTCACCTTTTTTCAGAATCGTTCATTTTCGTGTAGGGGTGTTACACATCGAAAATTGAGGAACGGAATTTGCAAGAGTGGTATTGGTTCTTAAGCTTAAATACAAAACAGGCAGAGCGTGAATAGGTCAGCTGATTTACGAAATTAGTCAAAGAGGTAAAACATTTTAATTTTTTGATGTCAAGGCAAATGTATCATTGGACAGGTCATATTCTAAGAAAGTGGGGGTGTCTTGGTTGTACAGTCATAGAAAAAAAACGAAACACTCGCTCGTATTCGAAGACTATGAACACTAGAGACACGTGTAATGTGTTATTTTTTCAGGAATAATGTGCTCTACAAGGTTCTATTGGTAAATTGTTGTTAAAGAGTCGTCTTCATATAAAAATCGACATTAACTTTAAAATTTTCTATGACCGCACCCCCCTTTTATTTCATATTTGTGATCAGCATCATCATTTTACTTCGTATACCAAATCGTTTTAAATTTGCTCCAGCCGTTGCTTTACAATTGAACTGAGAAAAAACCACCCGTAATGTTAAAAAATATTTTTAATACTTGTGCATATAATACCTAAACCATGTTAGGAAGGTTGTTTTTTCAGATCAAAGTATTAACCAACACAATAATAAAAACGTCCTTAACTTCCTCTCAGATGAATTTTTGAATTTTTTATGAATATGAATATTTGAAAAAATTATGATCTGGATCCACATAATATTTTTATGGAGAAACAATCTAGAAGTGATTTCAAAGAAGTATTCAAAATGGGAGCTCATGCTAAAGCTCCCATTAAACATCCAGTAGTTTTTTAAGATATGCTAAAAGACCCATTTTTCGTCCAATTTAGGGACCATATACTATTGTGCAAACTGAAAACAGCAGTGAATTTCTTTGTAAAGAAAGAGGAGTATTCTCATCCACCAGTTTCAGAAGCGGTTTTATAAAAGTATTTTGTTTTCAACAGTAGCTATATGTTGAAAGCGGAATGTTAATTAAAACTTCCGAATATATTTTTAAAACTGGTAGACAGTCCATTTTTTTTCTCCAATAGTGAGAAGTCTGCTTTCATGCAGCAAGCAGTAATTCGAAAAACTTTTTACGTTACTTGATTTTCACAGGAAAATATGGCAACTCGGAAGGTTATTCGGAATAATCTGTGACGACACAGCGTTTTTTTTAAATTATGGGAAATGGTTTTAACGTTATTGTCAATCCTAATACAGCAATTTATATGAATACAAAGACTTTTAAAACGTAACCTCTCTCCAGAAGGTATGTGCTGCCTGAGTAAGTGCGTAGACAAAAGTATTCAGCTATCTTTGTGAGAGAGTATTTCATTTTTTCACCTTCGAAAAACATGATTATTCTACTCTTTGTAAACTTTGACCTTGAAAGTAGCATTTTAAATGTGGCGGTGGTCCCTAATTCTTAATTCGTTCATAACTTTTGTTTTATTGGTCCTAGAGTAACTCCGCTTGGTATCCAACTTACTTTTGGCCGTTCGCATCTAATTACACTGGCGGGAAAAAAATCCCAACACCAAGAAAGACTTGTGTTAGAAAAACGAAATTTGGTAGGCGTGTTTATACAACTGAAAGATGACATCGATTGAAATTTCGCACTCCGCGCATAAGTGTGGCGCAGCTGGCGTCACTCAGAACATGCAAATAAGGCTTGTTTTGAAAGCGTGTTGTGAAGCTCGTGAGTATTATTTTTCCATGAAATTTGACGAATTGCACTCATGGTAGTCAGGAATGCCTTTAAGAAGACAAAGAAGCCATTATCAACAGCTCACCAAGTTTAAACGAGGTCGTACAATTTGGCTACGAAAAGGTGAATTTTCATTTCGCGATATTGCAGAAAGACTTGGGGGGGGGGGGAATGTTTCCACCATGCATGATTATTGGAAGCTATGGTCAAGGGATGGTACTACCTCAAGAAGATCGAGTTCCGAGCTGCCACGTGGCACGACTGAGAAGGAAGATCGCCGAATCTTGCGTACTGCTGTGGCGCATCGTGCTGAATCTGCGGCTGACATTCGAGCTGTAGTTGGTATCGTCTTGACCCAAGGAACGGTAAGAAACTGTTTACTTCAAGGACAGCTCCGAGCCAGGCAGCCTGTAGTCAGTATTCCATTGACTGCAAACTATTGCCGTTTCTGACGGCAGTGATGCCAAGACATAGCTCACTGACAGTCGGAGCGGAGATCTGTTGTAATTTTTGATGAAAACAGATTCTGCCTTAGTGCCAGTGGTGGCTGTATAATGGTTAGAAGGAGGCCAGGGGACCGCCTACATCCCAGCGGTCTACGGCCTAGATACACGGGACCCACACCTGGAGTCATGGTCTCTGGAGCAATTTCCTACTACAGCAGGGGCACTCTTGTGGTTATCTCAAAACTCACTAACTGAAAATTTGTCGTCAGTCTGGTAATTTAACCAGTAGTACAGCCTTTCATGAGTAGCATTCAAGGGGGAGTTTTCCAACAGGATAACGTTCGCCCTCACATCGCTGCTGTTACGCAATGTGATCTACAAAGTGCTGACATGTTACCATGACCTGCAAAGTCACCAGGTCTGTCTCCAATTAATAAGGTATTTGGACGGCATCGTGAGCATCATCCACAATCAGCAATGACAGTCCTAGTATTGACACAACAAGTGCAACAAGCATGGCACTCCATACCACAAAGTGACAGTCGGCACCTGTATGACATAATGCATGCACGCTTGCAGGCTTGCCTTCAAAATTCTGGAGGTTACACCCTCTATTAAATTAGCATAATTCCACATTTGCACAGCATTTTCTTGAGCTTAAATTAGCCAGTTATCTTGTACATTTAATCAATTAAACATGTTAACTGGACAATTGCATTACCCAAATTTCATTACTCTACAGTAATTTTTTCTTGGTGTTGGGACTTTTTTTTCCGCCAGTGTATGTAAAGGTTCCTATTTGAAAATTCAGAGTTTTTGTGTTTATTTCACTTTGTATATGGCCCCTTATAAAAAATTTTGTTCACATAATTTTAAAGAAGACTTTAATCCATGTCGGACACCTTTCTTTTGTTCTTAGGAAGAAAAACAGCCGAATACTTCAGAGTGTTTCGGGGTTTTTTTTTCTTTTCTTATTAACGGTCGATCCAAAAGTGCAACGACTCCAATATAAAGCAGTGAGTAACTGCCACTAAGCAAGGGCTAAGGCAGGAACATGCAATACGCCGCCAACTCGGCTATTTCGATCCATGGACTGCAGTTTCGTGCTTATTATGCACTCATCAGCATGGATAGCCGAGTTGGAATACTCGGTACCCTCCGATAGTTCCCTTGAATTGAAAAATGGAGAGAATAGGGTTGCAATAAAGAACGTAAAGATTGTCATCTTCACCGTTTTGCCAACTAAAAGCAGTTATTGCAGCAAATTACTCTCCAACAATAAATAATCACAAAGCAAAAATATATTTGGGGAACTTTTTTTTAACTCAACTGATATTAAAACTTTTTAGCGTTAGTCATCGAAATTTCGTAATAATAATAATAAAAATAATAAACATCAACAAAATTCAATCTGTAAAATATAAATTAAAAACTAAATGAATGGCAACGTTACGTTCGGCGCTCGATGTCACAAACTTGGATGTTGTATTCGATCAACATCCTTAACAACTTAGCAAAAAATTAGAGCTACCCAATTGAACGCACACTACACCTCCTTTTAGACGACAAGGTAACTGGGCTATAATGTAATCAATACAATTTTTAATCCAGTTGAATGTTTCTCCTTATTACTGTATTTTAAATATTTCGCCAATCATTCGTTTTAACAAATCACAATTTAATGCTTAAAGGTTTTACTAACACTTCTTTTTAGTAAATCTTATCATGGAACAAACACAGTGCGAACTTTTTTTTTCGCGATACATTTTTCTTAACTTAGGCGTTAAAAATGCAAATTTCATAATTATGTGCGAACGAAATTCAAAGTAAGATCAAAACATGTACTCGTACCCAAATACCATATCAAAAAGAAGCGCTGCAGAACTATTTCTCTATTTCTGTGCAACCCTTATCTTACAACATCGTAAATAAGCTGTTTTGATATGATCGACTGCATAAAATGCTTCCAATATCACTTCGCTGCGTTACTTACATAGCTTATATAATTAAGTTTGTCTCATGAGAGATGCGTTAATGCTTTAAGAATGGGGTCTTGAGTGATCATCGGTGAATATTAAGACAAGAATGTGACTCACCTTCAACCTCACGTCATATATTTTCATTCATGGAAAATGGGAATGCCGGAATACACATGAAAATTAACACGTGTAACCCATTTTTGAAATGTATAATTGTTACATCAACTTTAATAGGTCTAAAGGGAATAATAAGAACAATGTAAAAGCTAGGTAAGGACCAAACTGATGAAATCTTTTAAGACTGATTTATTGTAAAGAGTGTACTCTACAGAGAAACGAAATTTGAAATTATACTGACTCGTTCTACATTTAAAAATACGAAGAGTGTCAATGGAAGATTAATTATTATATGATACAGCATTTATTCCAATTTATTAAAAGATTTTTTTTGTACTTTATTTATTTTTCTTATCTTCCATTTTAGATTTATTATTTGATTAAGTTCGTAGGAAGGAAATGTAAGCAATAGAATTGTAGATGACTTACTTAAATTATTATTATGTTTTTATCACGCAGTTCATGCAAAAACGATTTTATTTTAGTTGGGAAAAATAACAGTGTTCACCTATTTCCACTTTGATGATGAAATATGTTTTAATTTCATTTAGCATCAACTACTAATTACAATTTCATTTTTCATATTTTCTGAATTTATTTCATAGTCTGTGACTAGCTGTTTAGTTTCTTGTATTTGTCGAATAGATCAAGCCAAAATGTAAGATTTAAATTTGGTGAATTTAATAAAAATGCTAGTTTACAATATCCGTAAACCGTATCCATATAATTAATTTAAATATAGAGTGTAATGAATAAAATTTAAAAATCCGATATGAGGAATTACTACTTGAAAAATGAGAAATATATTATTTCTTTGGTTTAGGAAATGCCAATGAAACTATTATAATTTTTACAGGATTAAAATATTAATATCGTAAAAATATCTAGAAAGTACTATTTCGAAATATTTTAAGCATTTTTTTTTCCTCCACTCGTAAATACTTTTCATTTCTGGATAAATCGTTCTTTTTTTTTCTGTAAGTAGAACCAGTTATGCAATACAAATAATAATCTAAAACAGGTTTAGGAAAAAAGAGAAAAAGTCTAAACAAAATTTTTCTTTTATGAAAGCTATTAGCAGAAACTGGTTCCCATTACTGTATATTTGAACACTTTTAGATTTGTTTTCTAACTCAAAAAAGTAAAAAGAAAAATCAAAGCATTGCAATCTTTTAATCTTGATTGCTGTGCCACGATAACTTTCGCGTTTATACTCAGAGGTTTTCTTTAATTACTGTTTCTCTCAGTTATTTTGTTTCTAAAATAACTACGAAGCTATATTTTATTTTGAGCTTAATTAGAGCAGTTTATTTTAAACAGCTTAATTAACGCAAAAACACCTTGTGATTCTTTGGTGAAAATATGTTCTATGCTATAAACATTGCACTAATTAACAGTTATGTATGTGATGACCTTTTTAGAAGCTTGCTATCTGTGTTGTTATAGTAGTTTTGACGGTACCAGATGAGCCTTTTTATTTTTTTCAGAAATTATTTTGACTAAATTTTATTGTTATCTTGTGTTAAGTTAAGGAATTTGAAAATGGTACCTAACTGTAAGAATCAACAATATTTTTTTCTTTTGTCCCATATTAATAGAATATTTATTTTCTTCTTCATAGTATCTTAAATATATATATATATATTAAAATTATTCATACGATCAGTACCTTTTACATGTGCCAGTACTTTTTATGTTTCGTTTGGAAAGTTTTTTAACTTAAAAAAAAATTTCATACAAAGAAGTAAAATTACCAATCGATATTACAAAACGTGGTTATACGATGCACATATTATATTTTCTGGTTAAGTAAATTAAGTATTTGCCTGATGCTTTTTATTTAAATTAGATTTCAACTTTATCATACGTTTTGCCAAAACAGCAGTACTCTACTATTGAATATAGTTGAACCGAAAATACGAGACCTGTATTTGCAAAGTGATGCAATTATGACAAATTCCTTAAGCAGTTCATGTTGTTAACGCCGCTGATTAGAGTGTGATACTAATGAAACAAGGGTTAAAGTGAGTTGCTCTTACTACATAGTCCTGGGCTGGAATTCCAACACGTAATGATAATGCGAATGCTAGTATGTAACAGAATAATTCAACACTTACGTGTATTATCATGGAATAATGGTGCACAAACATGTAGCCCTATTTCCATGATGAGTCAGTTTGTCCTCTATGATGAAGTATGAACGTAAAGGCATTCTTGTGGTCGGCTATGGATTTCTCCTTTCTTTTACCATAAAACTACTTGACTAAATATTGTACAGTCGAGCCCGCTTATTAGCATATCGATCAAAAGAATATATCGCTTAATATAATACATTTTCAATGACCAAACCGTAATAATGTATTATTATGATTTCGTATAACGGAATATCCTGCTTATTAGGAATTTTTTATTGAAGAAATGGCTATTCCATTCAGCTGGCTCGGCTGTATTTGAATTGACGGGAAGTATTCAGACATACTGTTGTCCCTGTTGTCCCATATGTCCCATATTTAGCCCCAAGATATACTAATGGCCTTTATCATTTCACCTACAGTTTAAGCATTATGATTTTCATTATATGCTTAGCCAATTATACATACCATATATTCTAAACTGCATTGTTTCAATTGTATACTAATTATTAACGTGAATGCAATATATCAACAGTGACTACAGTTTCGCCCTTACTATGGACATGCCCAATTTGGATTAGACAATAACCGAGCTGAAGGCAACAAAACTGTTATCTCTTGGCATAACTGGATTTTCAGTAGATTGCACTTAGTTCTGCCTCATAACTTGCTTACGTGCGGCAACCTACTGCTTAATTATTTACATTTTTTTTAAATAACTATTAAGTATTCATTATTTTAAAATCAACTGATCAGTTGCTAAAGAACCGTTATTTGCTAAGTGCAGCAACAGTACTTTACATAATATTGTTCGTTTACAGAAGTGACACATACTTGATTGCGCCTGTAATCGAAATTCTTCTGAACAGCAATATGCTTTCGTCGAACCACTCAGAACTTACTTACAATTCGCGTATTTATATGATTGCTATTGTGCTACTGACATAAAAAACCATACGTTACTGCAAGAATCCAAAAAAAAAAAAAAAAAAAATTCGTAGCAATCAAAATATAGTAAATCATGTTTCTAGTCACATGAATTATTTGATTGCGGGTACTATATACCGAAATATGCCTTAAAATCGGCCAGCATTTTAAGAGAAACCGCCAAATTTGGCGAGTAATTTGGAGAGTAATGGAATACAGTATTGGAGAGTACAGTTTTGGAGTTTTGGAGAGTAAATGGAATACATGATTTGCAGATGGATTTCCTGCTATATGCAAACGGTGAAATCACAGGGTTCTTTGTGTCTCTCGCCAAGTCTTTAAATGTAACGCGTTTCTTAAATTGTGGCAGGCTTCAAGAATTTTTATCTCGATAACGAGGGCACGGAAAATAATTTCTGTTTAAAAATTTCTCAATATGCTCTTTCGATTACTACCTATTTTAACTTTTTTCATTACTACATTATTCTTGTGGTTCTATGTTAAAGTTCTTAATTGATACATCAACAAGAAAAAAGTTGAACTATATGTTGAATTTATTTTGTAAGAAATATGTGTTCACTAATCTTTACTCTAGTGTTAAACAGTAACATGTATAAATGTGTATTCAGGAAAAATAAGAGAAGAATCGATACCTTGAATTAAGAAGTATCACTGATTTTTTAATCAAAAATGAAATTAAAAAATCAAAGAGTATTCTTTGAGTTTTTCGAAAATCAAGCAAATGTATTAAAGTTCAGAGTAAAAATAGAAATTATCAAAATGAAATACTTAACGATTTCATGTAAAATGAATACTCTTTAGTCCTCATGTGACTAAATTATGTCTCAAAATAAATAGAAAGGAATCAAGATAAGCCTGATAGAAAAGTAATTGCTCTCAATAATGATATAACATTCCAATATTCTCCGAAAAAAAAAAGTGTTGATAAATTTGTGTTAATTCAGATTAAATCAACCATACAAATTTCCCAAAGACCCATTTTAGATGAAAAACGAATACAAAAAATACAAAAAAAAATTGAAGATGTAAAAATTGCAGTAAATTGTAAGTATATTAAATATCCAATTAAAAATATTTTGTGCAAAGTAAACCATTAAAAATAGTTTTATTTTCATTTCATTCTCTCACGTAACCAGTTTAAAAACATTTTAAGCTCAAAATTCAAAACGAAATTGATAATGCACGTTTAAAAGCTGTTTCGACACTGATGGTTATAAAATTATGATAAATGCTTTTTAAAAGCAAAACACTTTGTTAGAAAATAAATCAAGTATGATACTTTTATGCCGTGTCTGAACTAAATTATTGTTTATCATAAAATCTTACATCAAAACAAATTTCAGGGTAAAATTCTTTAAAATAAGATACATTTTATGCGTGTGCATTATATTTTTTTTTCAGAGGACATAAGTTAAAAAAACATTGACATTAACTTGGAGAAATGAAATATTACACAAAAGTGCTAACGTGTCTATTTTGGGAGAGTTTTCTTTTCTTTTTATTTATATATTTTTATTTTTATTTATTTTGAACAATGATGTAAGTGTGCGGTTTTTCTTTCTTACATTTTCGATTCCAGTAGCCGCGTGCTCCTTTCAAATTGGACCCGGAGCATTTCTCCCAATGGGTGGACCCACCGCAGAAAATGATTTGTTGTCTTTACAATATAATACTGGCAGCTCAGGTTCCAATTTAAAACTGTAAAATGCACAGTAATAAACAGTAAAGTTAGAAATTTTACAGTTTATTGTCGCAAAATTTAGCTGTATTATATCGTAAAAGAAACAGAAATATTGGCAGCAGAGGTTCCCGTTTAAAACAGCAGAATGCATGGTAATGAGCTGTAAAATTAGCAGTTTTACAGTTTATCACTCTAAAATTGGCAATTTTACAGATTAGTTCTGTAAAATTAGCACTTTTTACAGTTTATTGTTATAAAAGTAGCTGTATTATACTGTAAAACCAATATACATTTTTTGCAGTGCATTATCCACCTACTCAATTGTCCACCGACTCTCACTATATTGTAACCCCTATCTTGTAAACAATTCTTATCATAGCTTGTAATTGAACTTTGACAGAAATTCAATAAAAATGCATAAAATTGGCATCCTACATATACTTTGAAACCAAGCCCATCCTTAGGGTCTATCATTAAGGATAAGGAAGTACGGACATCTTTTCCCTCTGGGCTTTGAAAAAATAAATCTCTTCATATAAATTGGCTTTATTTTTGTTGTTTTTCTGTAAAATGTGCGTTGAATATATTTCCTTTCCCTCTCCCCTCTTCTATCTTGGAAAAAATGGAAATCACGGCTCTGTTTGAAACTTTCTTTTTTCTTTGTTAGTATACTCCAGTGACTAATGCTGTTGACATGTACTTTTATTGCGGTTATCTTGTAGTAAAAAATGTATGTATATGATTCCAAGCTTCAATAGAAGATCACGACCTCTAATATTTCTTCAAGATAATTTAGTTATTTTAATTTCATATGTCAAGCTGTTCATTTTCTTCAAGAAACACTTAACGATAGTTTACATTAATTAAAACACTTTATTTACAATCTATACAATCATCAAGAATGGCTAAATTTGGTATATCAAGAATGCTCAGAACAAATAGTGATCAAGTTTCAAGACTACAAAATTCTTGGAATTTCAAGTTTTTTTATTTATCGTCTGCTTTTTGCAAATGCTGCCAAACCAAAACTTGAGACAAAATGCTGTACTAAAACAAGAAAAGATATGCGAATAGAACTTAACATTAAATATTCAACATCTTGATAGCAGGACAGCTCAGAAAACTATTGATAGCTTTAAGGATGTTGATTATATTCCGTCTCTTACAGTAATAGAAAACCAAAACTATTCAGTTGTACAATATCATAAATTTGATTCTGTAGCAGCAAAAAATATGAGAATGTAAATATATGTTGAAAGAAAATAGAAGCAAAAGATGATCAAGGAAGTAGTTACTGTGGATGATCAAAGGTGTTAATACTAAGAAAAATTCAGACGTTTGTTGACCTCTATTATAAAGACTCTTACCAACTATCACAAGCGTCTGTAATAAAAAATGGCTAGATAAAGCATGAAGCTCGGAGAAAAACATCTTAAATAACAACATTTCTGTATTCAGCTACTTAATTCAACCTATAAAGATTTTCGAAGCGCTGAAATAACAAGAAAACATAAAAGACAAACAAGAAGACATTTGTTATTCATCTCACTACGAAATTAATAGGGCTCTTGGTTAGGTGGATTTTATTCAACCTATTATAAGCACTTTTCTTTAATTCCTGCATAAGACGAAATTATATATTGGCCGAGGTTTTTTTTTCGCCTTATTTAGTTTATTTATTTTTATTATGTTTTCAATATAAATTGCACTTGCAATGAAACTATGTTTAATTTTTCAAAAAAAGAAAAAAATACGTGAATTTATAAGCCCCCTTACCAAAGATTCTTTAACAGTTCAAGATGATCGAAACGTAATACTAATAGTTTGAAAGAGAGAGTATTTAGAAAAGCCTATTGTTTTGCATTCGCTAGCTTAAGCATTACTTAAATCAAGCAAAACACTGCATAATATAAAAGGCAAACATAATGCATTTAGTTCTCTCGGTTTGTTTCGATGAGTTTAGTAACAAACTTTATTCAATCATTCCTTCTAGTGGAAGTTAATTAAGTTTGGGGATTTGCAAGCTTTTGGGGAGCATATTTTGCAAACAAAATCAACGTGCATAATAATCCGAGCTGAAAGTGGTGTACACAAACAAACGAATTATAATAAGAAATGGATATTTATTGCATTGTTTATTATTCGCGAACGGTGGAATTTAATTTGATCAAGGAGTGAAATTGTGCGTTTAACTTATATTTGAGACCGTGTTTATTTTTGCTGCTAATTGTAAGGGCAAGGAAAATAATCAACATAAATTTCTAGGAGTGTTTAAAACTTAAAGTGATTTGAAAAACACTTAATTACAGCGAAGAAAATCCTTCAAAATATTAATTGACTCTTGAAATTTCAACCGTTTTTGGTCAAAATGAAACGCCTAAAATTAAGTGCAACAAATTAATATTATTGTAAAAAAATATTTTTTTACACTACATAAACCCACTGAAGTAATGTTTCCTTAATCCTTACCTTTTTGAGTTTTATTCCTAGTACACTGTCAAGGAGATGCGATAACTTGATTCTGCATATCTTGGAAAGCTTTGCAAATCAGTATCGCTTAGTCAAATTGATTTAGCTAAGCGTGAAATTCTGTGAGGAGATTGTAGTTAATACTCGTTAAAGTTGTGCATTCAAGGTTTGTCTCTAATTATGTGACACAATTAATGTAATTTTCTAAGAGCTGGAATGATTTTAAATAGCTATTGTTCACATTGTAAATGTTTTTTAACTTACAAAACACTTGTGTGTGCGTGTGTGTAAGTTTATGAGAGAGAGAGAGAGAGAGAGAGAGAAAGTCTATTGCATTATAATAGATTAAACTGCTCTCTAGCTGAAATGTAACCTTTTTCAACTAATACAGAGCAACTTTCATTATTTATGGTTACCTTAGATTCCAAATATGAATTAAAATCAAAATTTCACAACTTTTTGCCACGATTGAAATTTAGAATTATAATCTATGATTCAAAAAATTAAAAAAAAATCGATAAAATTGAAGAATGTTGTATAATAAGAAGTAACTTTAGCCATTGACTCACTGTAATTAAAACTAGCACACACTCTAAGGATACCACATGGCAATTTTTTTGTTTAGTATTAGAACTAAGGAATCCAAGTTCTTACTTTTCAAAAGAATAATAAAAAGTTACAAATTATTAATAATAAACTGTTCCAGAGGCAACTGAAGATATTAACTTAGATCAATAACAATTTACGCACATACTAATAATGGCATAAGGCAACTTTTCCGTAGTTAGAAATTTGATATTTAAAAAAAAGTTTTTTTTTTTAATTCAACCTACTAAGCGGACTGCCTCGTAATATGAACTCAGAGTTCTCTCTTTTACTACATACTATATCAATAAATTTAAAACTGTACTTCGATGCATATTTGATTTATTTAGTTTGTTATAGGACATAAAATCTTACTTTATAATTTACTTAAATTTGAAGAAAAACAGGTTTTATTTTTTTAAAAAATCACATATTCAGCCGTAGCGGCGCTAGTTAAAATTGTGGGAATGACTATTTTTTTGTGGTGTTTATTTGAGACCAGATGTAAAAAATAAGACTTCAGAAAAAATAAAGTTTAAAAAATAAGTGTGTGTGTGTGTGTGTTTGAGTTAAAAAACTAGTCTGTGTGGTACAAAGCTCGGCGTCTATGATTATTGATTGAGTTGAAAAGTTAGTTAAAGTGAAAATATGTTCTCTTCCGATAAAGAATAAACCTTGGGAAGGATTTATCAACATTAATCATCGTTTAGAAAAGACCAAAGATTAATTGGCTCTAGTCAGACTGTCTTTAATTCTCACTTAATAAATATCTAACACGACAAAAAAGTCATGCACGCAATATATATCTACTTTATGCCATCGTTTAAAAATAACGAACGCCACATGCTATTTTATTTCTACTTCATTTTTAAAGTTATATTGTATTTTGCAAATATCTCATACAATATATTTAAATCTATTTCCATGAATCGACTCGTTCTTCTTAAGTATTTAAGAAAGCAACAATTGAACTGAGCATTAAATGTCCTAGTGAACTTGAAAGCGAAAATAGAGTTCATATGTTTTTTTTTTGAATTAAAAGGCCTTAGTGTGATTGCATTTTGAACTTTTAAAGAAATTTATTTACTTTAATACATTTTCTTTAAAAAAATTTCGATTTTGAACATCTTTTTAACTAAACGAACAGCGGGAAAAACAAAATTGTTTCGAAACATGAATAAATAAATATTTTGTAATTTTAAAAGGTTCTGAGATATAACTAGTTTACGCTGCATAACCTGCCTGCATGTTTCTATTACCGTAAAGTTGGGTTACTTGGACCCTAGGGGGTTACTTGAGCCCATTACAGTAAAATGATAAAATCTAGGTTTGGTACTTATTAGTTGAAGACTTGCACGTAGTTCCTCGTTTCTCCTCTAGGTAGAAGCACTCTGCAGTCTCTAATGCTAGTACCAAACCCATATTTTATCATTTTACTGTGGGCTCAAGTAACCTCCTTGTGGGTCCAAGTAACCCGACTTTACGGTATAGAATTTTTGAAAAAAAAAAAACTCAGCTCCAGATGCAATTTAGAACCTTTGATATTTTAAAACTAAACATGAAATCAAGACGACATACACGAAACAGTTTTGATGTATTAATGAATATGCATAGCTGCTGAGTTATATTCTAAAGGAGTAACCTTTCAGGATTGAAATACTTTGTAGCAATAATAAGTACGTTGTGGCAATTACTTTAATAAGAAATACTTTGTAATTATTTCTTTTTAAATCTATGTACCAAATTGCTATTGGAACTTGGATTTGTTGACAGGAATTTTTTGTCTATAAGCAACTGTAAATCAAGCAGCCATAGGATAATTGTCAAGTAATTTTCTGAGAATAAAGTAAGTAGGCGAGCTCTTTTATATGCTTGGAGCTATTTTATAACATAAGAGAAAATGCATCAAAAACAAATGAAAAAATAAAATAAAAATGGTAAAAAACGCATTAAAAAACGATTTCAAAGATAATTTCTTGTTTTTACCTTTTTAGTGTTTAATGGTGAAAACAAATATTGATCATTTTTAAATGGAAATTGTTAACTGAAATTATTGTTTAAATGTGATATTTAAAATTTAACCGAGTATTCATATGTTTGGCATTTAATTCAAAAATGATTTAATATCTAAAGAAGACAAAACTGTACTATATAAAAAGAATGCATATATATTACATTACACTTTTGAGATATTAATAAGTTCATCATCTAAAAAGAAAAAAATGATAGCGAATTTATATTCCATCTTGAATGGATAGGATTTTAAACACCCCTATAAAAATGTGTTCAGACTAAAAGTAATAATAAGTTTAAGTGCCACAGAAAATTATTATCATACCATAAAGTGAGCATGCAAAACAAGTTTCGAAATTTTTATTCAAATTACCTATCGGTTTGCTTCACTTAAATAAATATGTTTTTTATTCACGCTTTCTAGAATATTGAACATTTTATTGGCTAAAAGGAAGGAATTTTTAAATCCATGCATTAAACTAAAAAACATAAATCGTTACTGTATGAAGAAACGTTTTACACATGAAGAGCTTTCCTGTATTAAACGAAACTCTACCATTCCAAAGGATAAATGGTTCTTTAAAATACTTGTTTTCTTATGTCTGTAAATCCAAAAACTTCTACTTTTACTGTATCAGTATAATGAATGTTTTAGTATGTCTCCATAAAATTGGCATATTATTTCGTTTTGGAAATTCTGCAAAGATATTTATGTCTCACATGTATATGTATGCCGCATTTTTAAGAACGTTGTAGAAAATCCTGTAGTGTAAAACGATTTAAAAGAGTTAAAAAAAATACCATAAAGTATACCAAAATATATATTTATTGGAGAGGTTGAAGCAGTTTTTCAAAGTTTGTAGGCATTTCAAATTGTATACAACCATTTTGTATACAAAAAGAAAAATTGGAAAATAAATGAAAATTCATCTGATAAGATATCACCCATAACTTTATCTCCTTCTCACATTATGAGTTTATCTATTTATTTATTTAGGCATAAGTATATGTCTTAATCGTCTCTAGATCTTAAGAAATAATTTTAAAAACTGTATCAATACAAATGCACGTACAATTACCTTGATTTCCTATTACACAAGGGTATTTTCGTTAAATAAACACCGACAAGGTTTAATATTACTTATTTGGAAAATATATTCAACATGTTAAATAGTTTATACATTTTTAAACTTAATTAAGGATTTAACCAAATACCGTAAAATTGGCTGTATATGAACAGTGGGGTCACTCGGAACAAAACTTCCCGATCGTACAAAGAAATTCTTCATAAACTATTAGGTATTTTTCGCCATTAATTTTTTTAGAAAGGTAAGATCATAGGAAGTAGGACAAAAATTAGTTTTGTCAATCTGGCAACGTTACTGGCTTATAAGGAGGGCTGCACGTGGAATGCTAGAAAACATCACGTTTTCAGAGACTGCAAAACTTAATATGTAAGTACAAACCTTCGTATAATTTAAACCTGAGAGTGGTATGTTTCAATTATGCACGTATCTGGACAACTGAATACCACATTGGAATTTACATTTTTTAAAAATTTTGTCGTAAAAATGAAGAATTCTGAAAAATGACATAGGAAAAAAATTTGCTGGGTGTATCGGAACACTTGGTTCTGTTGTTCCAGTTCAAACTTATTTAAAGGAAACTGTTTAAAAAATCAAGATTCCAATCCCAATTTCTCTAGTCAGGAAAAGAACAAGGATTTATTACTGTTTATCTCTTCTCGTAAGCAACTAGATTTTAGAATGACAGAAAGTTGCAGATTTAAAAAGATTTTTGCTCCGGGAGACTTTTTTTTGCCTAAAATACACGGGGGAAAGTCATACAGACTTTATGTAGCATAAGTTCAGTACACAGACAGTGATGAATAAGTGGGAAATTCTACAGAACAATTCCCAAAACCGAGAGATTTCACGAAACTAAAGAAATGGCAGCGTTCATCCCAGAAGATGTTATGAAAAAACTTAAGTCAAGCCGCAACTGCTAGTTTTAAGGCCAAGTACATATTTGTAGACGATATGGGTGACTTTAACTTATGTTACAGCTTTTTATTTTAATTCAAAAGCATTTCTTAAAATTAATTTCAATTTTTCAGAAGTTTAAAATTATTTTTAATTTTGACGATAAACGTTTACTTGTATTGAAATTAAACTTTTTTTGACGATAACTATCTGTTCTTATTCTCCCCCATCATTACTCATGTTTGTGAGACCTATTACAGGTTAAATTAAAAATAAAAATAAAAACTTTAACATGTGTTCCGATTGACCCCTATCTGCGGGGTGATTCGGAACACGCCTAAATTCATATATATATAAATAATAACTGTTCGAAATGTTTTCTCTTTGCTTGGAATATCAAAAGCAAAGCAGGACCGAAGTTTTTACCCAAATAATCAATTTAAAAAAATCTTTTAACTACTTCTTTTACAATTAAAGCTGAAAAGTGTTCCGATTCTTCCCATTTTACGGTATAAATACATATTTGGCTTTTTTATTTTAGTTTTTATTAAGTCTAAAAATGATTTGCTTTCAGTGGACTTTCCATTGTGTAAATTTGTAACTTATCAATGATATACTTCAGTTCATTTTATTTTCTATTTTCAACTATATATATTTTACTACTAACAAAACATCAAAACATCTCGAAAATATTCTCTGTGCCGTACAGTGTTTTGCGATTTAATTGTTCATTTAAAAGAAATATTATGTCGCTGAATTCGCAAACTCAAAAAAAAAAAAAAAAAAAATCAAGGAGATGATAATGTTTCAATATAGTTTTTATATTTTTATTTAATGTCTATTGATGTCCTTTTTTTTGCTTGACAACCGATCTCTCTCTCTCTCTCGCCTTTTTTCTGTAAAATTCAAGGTCAGTAAGTATTTTTAAGTAGTCTAAAACAACAAATGCATCTTAATCTTTAATATTTTGAGAATATGCCTTAGAATATGTATTTTCATTACCAATGCCACGTAATACTAATCAATAAACTTGAGTTTAATCTTTGATCGGTATATTGTATTTACTTAAAAAGCATTATTTTCTTATTTTTTGAGAACGTTTTATTAAATCCTAACGAGCTTTGATTATAGTGAAAAAAGATCTATAAACATCAGAAACTACTGTAACCACGTTGATTATTTCTGCGGAACGCCGTTGCACTACTTGTGGTTTTTAATGTAATTCGTGAAAACTAGTAAAATAAGTATAATTTTTCGTAATCATATTTGGTTTTAGTACTTCGTTTGAAAACATATTAGAAAATACAGTTTTAGCAAAAAAATACACAGCAAAATTGCTAAAATCCAAACTTAGTGTACGATACTTCACACAGCTTCTTGAAGAAATAATCTACTGAAAAAATAATGTTTCACCGGAAAACTATTTCAGAAAAATAAATAAAATGAAGAAAAATTCTCGAGCGAAATAACTTTATTTCAAAAAGAAGTAACTAAATAAATATAATTCAATATAATTACTTCTGAAAAGTTTTTCTTAATATAAGCCCGAAGAAATAAGGTTAGAAATTTTAAACTTATTTCTGCTATCCAAGTAATCTAACAAAAAAAGATATCGCAGCAGAAAAAGAATCAGACATTGGAATAAAAACCGATGCATACCAATATTTTGTCACCGGAACTTTTCGATTGTTCTGTGAAGTTAGTCCGAGTAAAGAATTTCCGTTATCGATAAAAGTAATTCCAATAAAAATTGTTTCACCGCATTGACTCTTCTTAAGCAGACTTCCATGAAATGAAACAGGAATGATCGATACATTTTTTTTTTCTTCTTTTTTCCTAGCCTGAGGAAGATGGCACAATCAAAACGTTTTTTCCTCTTTTTTCATCAATGGTTAAGTCTAACTAACAGTTTTTTAATGTTTAGAAATTAGACAATAAATTATTATTTATTTTAACGTTTATTAAATTTGCTAGACAAAGTGTTAAAATGTTCTGAATGTTAAAATTAAAACGATTTTTCTCGTTAAAAAAATGTGTATTTTTTTCTAAATTTCCAAAAAATTTATGTAACATGGTATCTTAAAAATTTGTGTTTTAAAAGTTCCCATTTTTTAATAGCTTTTAATTAAAAAAATGTTGAACGTATTTTTATTACTTTCTTTTTCTCGGATAAGAACGGGATTTTAATATAATTCTGATTATAATGAGCTCTTTCTTTTAATTTTTCAGGAGAGGGAGAGGGATTTTCCCTTTGTTCTAATTGTAACAAGTATTTTAATTTTATTATTCCTAACACACGATATAGATTTTCCAGAGCCAAATAAGATTGAAAAGCAGTCTTCGGTTGTTGGTGAGCGTCAGAGAGTATTAAAATGAATTCACAGTAGGCATTGCATAAATTTACAGTATTTTTTAAATAAATTTACTATTTTCATAAAGTGCTATTATTAATCAACTGCACTGATTAATATTTTACGCATAAACACACCAAAAATATTCAATACTTTAGAATAGTTATTAATACAACGTGTTAATGTTTGCTTAATGCATTGCAAAATTTTATTTAAGTATTATTCAGTGAAAATGCAAGGAAGATATTCGTTCAAGTAATTACGGAATGCCTTTTAAATCTACTTGAAAAGGTAACGAATGAATGATTTCTAATTGAAATGATTCTCAATGTCAGTGCAAACATCATCGGTTTTAGAATTTACAGTTGGAGACTAAGCTTGCTGAGCACTGTGAAGAAAACATAATATAGTTCTGGAAAATATACACGGCCATTAAGAAATCGTAAGTAAAAAAGTGCAACTGGTAGTGGTGAAAATATTTGAAATCAAGGATCATATTATTAAATTGTGGGAAAAATCATCGACAATTAAGTAATATTCACTTAACAAGATGTATTTGCGTTGCACATGGACGAAATAATAAGGTCACATAGCATATAGATGAAAATAAAGTTAAAAGTCAGATAAAATTGCTTTGATCTTAATAAATCTTGAAGTCATAGACTCAAATAACGTTAATTGAACATTCTTTGGAACATTCTCAAAGGAATATTGTATTAATTTATTCAAATCATCGTTATTCCCCATTTACCTGTATAACACTCGCTAAACTGCCCATAGGCTTTTTTTTTTTTTTTTTTTGAAGACGGGGATTTTAGCAAATCACTTCAAAGAATAAGGATGAACTGAAAGCATTTATATAATATTCATCCGAAAATATTCGAAAATACGTTTAGATGATATTGTTTGAGTCTATGACTTCAATACTGATTAAGATCATAACAAGTTTACTGACTATTAATACTATTTTCATCATTAGGCTATGAGGCCTTATAATTTTTTCAGCATCTAAATATTCAACGCAATTACCTGTTGTTAAGATAATGATTCTTAATTGTTTGATGTATTTTTCTGTAACTTATATTGAATACGATCCTTGCTTTCAGATATTTTCATTCCACAATCACCTGCGCTGTTTTATTTCAATATCACATCTTTTTCTTTTCTGGCATTATATATTTGTCCGAAACTGTGTAATAAGAGTTACAATGTATTGAATGTAAGAGTATGTTAACATTTGCATCAATATTTGTGATTAAAAAAGACAGAAGTTTTAAAGATGAAATTATGAGAAAAATTACTTTAAAACCATATTCTTTAAAATAAAGGTGATTCCTCCCTTTGACGATTGATAAAAAGGGACTTTTAAAATTATCACAGCAACATGTACTTAGATTGATAACAAATAATGTATTGAAACTAATAACAACTTGGTCTTGCCTGAAAGTCATACAATAATTCTTATAATAATGATGGAGTCATACTTGCTCATTTAATGTAGTCATTACTTAAATGCAGTTGGGGAACCTGCTATTTAAATACGTTCCATAACACACTTTCTACTAATTAAAACTAATTTTATGCAGTCCCAAATTAGTTCATAAGTATAACGTTTTACAATTCCGAACAATTATTCAGAGATAAATATATTTAAGAGTTTGAGTTTCGCGACTTTTCTTTTCCTTATTATTTTTTTAATACATACCGCTTAAACAGTAGTTAAAACTATATCGTTTGGTGCAATTATACCGGATTTTGTGTAAAGTATTTAATTAAAACGTGATTCTGTAATGTTAACTTAAAATGCACAAAAAACACTTTTAAGAATTCTATTTTAAATATATACTGTGATGTTTATGTAACTGAAAGTATTACACGAAATAAGACTTTCATAATATGCGGTACTTCAAAAACTCACTACGTACTTTCTTAGAAAACGTATCTCAAGAAGAAAATACATTCAAGTGCTCTTTTGTTTCCGTTTCTCATTATTTTCGAAGAAACTTCCCCTTTTGAAATGCAAAGTGGATGCATATATTCCACTTTCTTTATCATGTTTTCACTTTTTTTTTCTTTTTCGTTGAAAAACTTTGAGTTTCTAGAAACCTAAAGTACAGAAAGAAACGCAGTAAACATAGGTCTTTATCATGTTTTTACTCTAAAGTATTTTGTGTAAAATTGAATCAAAAACATTATTGAGAAAATAAGGCAGGCAAACACCCTAAAATTCGAAACAAGCTTTCGAGAAATTTAGATAGCCCCAATGTTTTGCTTTCTGAAGCCAGAAAAAAATCAATCTATGAGTTATTCAGAAAGCTATAAGCAATTCAATGAACAAAAATGCAGTTTTTAATTGAAATTTAATTTTTCTTTCGCCATTTTTACAAAATCATGTATTTACTTTTATGCAAAACATTGTAGCAAAAAAATGTTTTTTCTCTATATTTGTAAAACTTTTTAGAAATGGGAATAAATTATACTACTGTGATATAGAAATCTTCGTGAAATATGCAGTTTTTAAATAATGATCATTTGAAGCAAGATGGCGGAACTCACATTTTTCCCAACATTTGGATTATGTACAAATACACATTCCGTTTATTATTATGTGCATAATTATTTCAGTTATATATTAAAATAAATAGTTTACCCAATATTTGAGTTCGAGCTTGGTTTGATGCAGTTTCAATTCATTTTGGTGCGAAGTTCCGTCATGAAATGTCTTTCATAGTTTCAGCTCATTAGTAGTTTAGAGATGTTTTGCAAATTCAATCGCACAAAGCATGTTTTTTTTTTAATGTTAAAAGAATCCATCTCTGAAGAAAAGTATCAGACCAGAGGACGCAGATTAATTTTGACGAAATGCTTAACGCAAGTTAAATTAAGTGAGAGCAAAAAATAAACTGTTTTTTGCAGTATAATACTCGCATCAGAGGTTCCAGCTTAGAACTGCAATATGCACAGTAATCAACTGTTGATTTCGTAATTTTACAGTTTATTGTAGTAATATTAGCAATTTTGTAGTTTTAAACTGGAACCTCCATTGACAGTATTATAATGAAAAAAAAGGAGTTTATCCTTTGCAGTGTATGATCTCAAGTGTTTATAAGTATTATTTGCGAAGATTATTGACATTAAGACACCAACTAAATATTTTCCTATCCAGTGAAGTCACAGATTGCTTATCTTCAGAGAGTGATAATTGTTCGTTTATAAAACGCTGTTACTATTTGTCCACCATCATTTTCAGTCTCGTGGAATCACTGCACAGAGTTCTTAGACTCTGCAAAGTTTTTAGAGTTGTTTAAACGAAACGCTAATGGAAAAAGTCATAGAGATAACAAGCGAGAAGTTTTTTGCCAGACTTAGAACCAAATTATCTGCGCACGCAGTTCGGTCACATGACATGGCTGAAACTATTTAAACACGCTAAGTGAAATTAGAGTTGTAGAATGCATTTCGAACGACTATACTTTAACTACTAGGATTGGTTGTCTTCGGGGGCCTTTGAACCTGAATTTTTGTATCACAAGGTTTTCAAAGCGGAATGTAAAGTTTTGACAGCTACAAAAATTTTGCAATAACTGTTAACGGTATTGTGTGCTTTGAAGTTTGAAAATAGGGCAAATAATTCTCTACTATATACGAGTATTTTCCTTTGAACGTACATACGAGCCCGCTTAATGGAATAACCACTTTGCCACGAAGAAATATTCCTATATGCGGGATATTTCATTATCCGGGATCAAATTAATGCATTATAACGGTTTGGTACATTGAAAATATATTTTATTAAGCGGGATATTCTTTTAATTGATATTCTAATAAGCGGGCTCGACTATAAATATATAGCAAAAGCATTTTCTCTATAAGTTTTTTTTTTAAAAAAGCAGTACAAAGAAATACAGAACTTCTCCCTTTTACTTTATAATAACAAGAATAAAAAAATAGATAAAAATGTTTTACCCGTCCAAAAATGATCGAAACCATTCCCAAAACAACAGTCAGAGTTAAAGTTACAACAAGTGATTAGAAAGAAAAGCGAACGATCTTATTTTGTCGTAATGGAATTATAAGAACTGATTTTCTCTACCCCTGTAATTCCATTGTTTTCAGGTACATCACAAACACTAATCCTCAAATAAACCTTTCAAAATGCCGAAGTACACGTCTCTTTCCCAACTCAGTAAGCCATTATTTCTGAGCTGAACGAGTATCATCAGTTTCACATTTAGTAAGGCTCAGTGGAAAATTGTGCTCTAAAGTGAACATGATGGACGAGAAATATATTTCCTTAAAGAAAATACACGGCAAAAACGTTATCAGTTTTTAAGAAGCTTCTTTTTTGTCTTTTGAACTTATGGCTGTTAAATTGCTATATTTGTTTCAAAAAATGTTGCGCACAGGTAATTTTTCTTCAAAACTTATATCGTGTGTTAAAAAAATAATTCATAAATATATTTCTGAAAAAGGTTATGCATTAAACGTTATTTTATTATTATGAACACGAGATGGTGAAATGAAATTTCATTTAGATATGATTTTTTAGTGAAAACAGTCAAATTATTTAGCAAAAAATGTATTAAAAAATACTAATAATCTAGGTGCACAGCTCTGTTTCCTTCCTTAAAAATGAATATTCACTGAATTCATGTACCATTTATAAAAATACTATAATGGTTCTAATTTTTTATGTGACTTGTCTTTGAGGAAAAATTGTGGAACACCAATCGCCCCCAGTTCCTATTAGGAATCATTGTTATACTACTTTTTAATTTATTTAATACAGCGACCTATGATGTGTAGCAATCATACTTAACGAGTAAACCGTTCTCTCTTAAAATTTTCTAAGTACAAATATTCCCATCCAGAATCCTAAGAACTCTTTTCTTCATTTTTCTAAAAGCAAATTGACCCCCCCTCCCCTCCAAGCAAACAAAATTATTCACGAACATTAATTTTTCTAACACTAAAAAACGCTTCCGTCTAGATCAAAAAATTAAAACGTAAGAAAAAAATTTCTTTAAAATACAAAATTTCGACAACTTTGAGCATTTTCCTAATACCGTATTTCGCATTCGTCTTAATTAAAAAAGCCTTTCGAACTGCAATGTCTTTTACCATTTCTACGAGTTGACAGCCATTATTTAATCACCAATCATCTCTTCGGAATAAATGTCTGACACTTCCAATTTTAGTTATCGCGTTAAAGTTTCACATTCTTACAAAAGTATTTAAAAATATATCTTTTCTTATTGTATTCAACATTAGCTTTGATAAAAAAAATGAGGAAATGCTGCTCTTTTTATCATTTACTGTTCTTTTGTTTTAAAAATGCATTTTTGTATTCGACTCCGTCGCTTATTTGAGTGGCAGGACACTGCTATTCATAATCCATTGCTGAATTTGCATTTAGGAAAATTTGATAGGAGGAAGCAATTTGCTTAATCAGCTTGTTGGTGCTGAAAAAAAGATGATACACGAATTTCACAAAATATGTATCTGTCAAATGTTTAAAAATATTGCATTAAACTTCCCTTGGAGCTCTCCGCCCGTCCCTTCGTTTTGCCTTCGCAAACTTTTGTCTGCGAGAGATCGTTTAGTAGTGAAATCAAAAATATTCTTCATAGTCAACTCAAAATATGATAGAATATCGTTTTTTGTTTGTTTTAGTTTTTTTTAATATTATTTTTGCGTGAGTTCTTATTTGAAAAAAAAAAAAAAAAAACTATCAAACAAGACGACTCAAATTCGCACAATCTATATGATAGATCTAAAAATTTATGTTTTTATTTGTTATTGTAAGGAGCTATTCGCGCATTTGGGCTTTTTTACATAAAAATACTTCACTGGTAACTCTATAGTTTAAATACCATTTTTCAAGCGTGCTGGTGAAATGTAAGTCATGCAATCAATTCTGAAATCTGGGTAAAATCACTAGAAAATGAAACGCAAATATGTATTTATTTATTTATTCCTTTTTAAGTGAAAATATAGATGTAATTCTATTTATGATGTTAGCCGAAATTCTATTTTTCTTATTTAAAAAGACGTGACTTTCTAATGAGATTCCGTAAAATCTTATCAATAGTGAGAAACGAGCACTGTAGTATCTTAATAAAATTGTCTTTTCCAGTAAGAGTCTATTACCTTATTAAAATGCAGTAAAAAGAAAACGCGTGTTTTTGCTTTAGATAATGTTTACGATGGAGTCTGCCACATTTAGAACAAGGAAAAGCAACACTTTTTTTTAAAGAAAAATAACTCTTTTTACATCTTTCTCAATCACTCTTCTATTAAGAATTTAAAGCACGCTAGGAGAATTTTTTTTTTTTTTTTAATGCTTTCCTTTTACACTGAAAAATAAATGTTTCGTGAAAAAAATAAGTTTATAATGATTCCAAAAGTGAATTAAATATTATATATTTTATAAAAAGTAGTTTTAAATTGCTTTTTAATCTAGTCCTTTCCCTATTTTTTCTTTTTTCGTCTGGTTTCATCAGTCATCAAATTAATAGAGCAGATTGTAATTAAGGCTCAAATTAACAAAAAAAGAGGCAGGAATTTTAAAACCTGTTTCTTTTGTTAGTTAAGATTTGATGATTCGTGGAATTTGTTGCAGAGTAAATAATTTTAACCAGATATATTTTTTTTGTTATTTAAAAGCAATCAATGAGTACCTTATTATTCTGATTTGACCGTATTCGACTTCCTTTGACTTTTGATTGTGTGCCTCTGTGACTACCACCTTCCACACGGCCCTGCAGCTGCGGGAACGTTTCTTATATCTGGGACCTCCGCTTCTCCAGAGCTCTAGTGTTCAAATTCTACGCTTACACGCTTAAGCCTACTCTCTCCTGCGCCCTAGCACTCGCTTGCACCTACATGCCTTCATACACGCCTATTGCAATTAATGCATGATAAAACCTTAGTTTAAATTGGAGAAATCAAAGTTTTTTGGGGGTTTTTTTCTGTTTTGGAAGGGATTTTGAAGGAAAATTTTGCACTATTTTCTTTTTTCTTTTCGTTTAAGCCAGATTGTTAAGCATGTCACTTAAAATTTCATAAAAATTTCATAAAAATTTTAACATGTGTTCCGATTGACCCCTATCAGCGGGCTGATTCGGAACACCCATAATTTCCTAAATATTTTAATAATAATTGTTCAAAATGTTTTGTCTTTGCTTGGAATATCAAAAGTAAAGCAAGACCGAAGTTTTTACCCAAAAAATCAAACTAAAAAAAATCTTTTAACTGCTTTTTTTACAATCAAAGCTAAAAAGTGTTCCGATTCACCCCATTTTACGGTACTTAATGCCGAAACACGGAAACTAACTAGAGACAATCCTGCTACTCGAATCTGGTAAAAAAATGCTACACTGGTTTGAAAAATGAAGATAATTTTCAGATTTGGTTAATTATCCCCAGAACAACTGGACTGAATTTAATGAAATTCGGTTGAATACATGCATGGGAACAATACAAAACAATTAACCATCCAAATTTAAAATACGCACTCATGATATCAAACAACGCTTGTTGGAGTCAGATAGTATGAAATAGCTGTTTCTATGTTGAACCAAAAATGGGTTAGTTGGCTTCATGAGCTACTCAAATTGACATACAATCCTTGCAATGCGACTCTACACTTGCAGTGAAGCAGTTTACGAGTTCTTAAGGCAACGGACTGCTATTTCTAAAGTTATTAAAAGGAGGGGGGGGGTGCGCTTTTTTTGGTCTGTTCAACGGAAATTATGCAAATAAAAAACTTAAACGCAGAAATGAGGTGTCCTTACTGAGATCTTTTGAAAGAAATAAAAAGTTTAGTCGAATCGGACTGTTTTCGATTTACAGACAAACAGATACACATTTCCCCCTTCTCAAAGGTCTTTCCAATTATTAAATTTTCAACAATCCTTTTTTTTTTTTTTTTTTCGTTTTATTTATTTATTTATTTATTTATTTATTTATTTTTTTTTTTTTGAATTTTTTGACTTTTTTTTTTTTGACTTAGCAACATTTTTAGAATGCATTAAGCCACTTTCAGTGCTTTTCATCTTTATTTTTTTTAACCGAAAAGTAGGATAAAAAACAATAAAAATTCTCACAATCAAAATATTTTTCCATTTATGTTGACGCTCTAAAACTGAAAGACGGATATATTTCTTATAGACATTGCTTTAACTCTAATCATTCAGCAGCATCTGATAAGGGCATAACAGAATGTGCAACAGTATGAAGGAGAAAAAAACTCGTTTTTCTGTCTTTGTGATAGTTTTATAAACTTGTAGCAGTAAAAAACAATTATGCCGTTCTTGTTATCTCACTTTAGCTGTCAGTTTGTGAAAGGAAATGGTGTCGTAACTTAGAAGATTCCTGTCAACGTGGAAGTTATTGAGCGAAAAATGTGAGCTGAAGTTTTTTTTTTTTTTTGTAAAAAAAAATCTTGTCAAACAACAGCTGTTTATATTATGAGATATCTTTTTGTAACCAGACATTTTTTTCTATTTCATATATATTTTTTGAAAAAGTAGAATTTGGGGGGTTTTTTCTGCGTTTCGGATAAGAACTATGATTTGTTTTTTTTTTCAAATATGTTTTTTAAGTTAAAAAATGTAAGGAATATATTTTTTTTCACTACTAAATAAAGATTTCACACTAAAATATCAGTTTGTTAAAATAAATAAAACAGTAATTCACTCAATAAAAGTGTATTTTGCTACTTAATACACCGTCAAAGCACTCATGGTTTTGGACGCAAGATTTTAAGATAACATCCTTATGCTGCACGGACACTGACCAAAAGAAAGAACAATTTTCAGAAGAAAAAAAGGTGGGGGGAAATTTCATTTTGTAGCCATAAATGTATTTGTGGAATCACTGTAAAACAATTGAATACATGTCGGACTACTACGGATGATTCCTTTTGCCATAAGCAATGCCCTTGGTGGGCCCCCTTGGGCCCTTGGTGGTGCCCTTAAGTGCAATGCCCTTGACCTCATCCCCAATATAGCCTCTCATAGTCCGTGGAGTTAGTGCAAACATGTTTCATTTCCGGATACCAGTCTGAAATTTTATGTGGGGCTTAAATTCACATAGGAGGACAAAAAAACGCCGGGAGACACTTGATCGGAGGTCAAGGTCATTCCGTGATGACGTCATCAAAATGGCCGCTTTTACAGGTAAATAAGTTCGTTTAACAGCTTAAAACTCCATCATAGATTGAAATATTGCAAAACTCAAATATATCATCTGAAAGCACTTTAAAAGAGCTTTTTAGAATGATTTAATTTTTCTTTCTGAGGTAGAGTTCTCACCTGTAATGACGTAATCAAAATGGCCGCTTTTACAGGTAAATACGTTTGTTTAACTCCCCCTAAAACTCCATCATAGATTCAAATACTGAAAAACTCAAAGATATCATCTGAAAGCCCTTTAAAAGAGCTATTTAGAAAAAATTAATTTTTCTTTCTGAGGTCAAAGGCCCACCAGTGATGACGTCATCAAAATGGCCGCTTTTACAGGTAACTACGTTTGTTTAACTCCCCTTAAAACTCCATCATAGATTCAAATATTGCAAAACTCAAACGTATCATCTGAAAGCCCTTTAAAAGAGCTATTTAGAAAAAAATAATTTTTCTTTCTGAGGTCAAGGGCCCACCTGTAATGACGTCATCAAAATGGCCGCTTTTACAGGTAAATACGTTTGTTTAACTCCCCCTAAAACTCCATCATATATTTAAATATTTCAAAATTCAACTATATCATCTGAAAGCGCTTTAAAAGATCTATTTATAAAGATATAATTTTTCTTTCTGAAGTCAAGGGTTCACCTGTGATGACGTCATCAAAATGGTCGCTTTTGCAGGTAAATACGTTCGTTTAACTGCTTAAAACTCCATCATAGATTCAAATATTGCAAAACTCAAATACATCATCTGAAAACGCTTTAAAAGAGCTATTTAGAAAGATTTATTATTTCTTTCTAAGGTCAAGGGCCCACCTGTGATGACGTCATCAATATGACCGCTTTTACAGGTAAATACGTTTGCTTAACTCCCCCTAAAACTCCATCATAGATTCAGATATTGCAAAACTCAACTATATCATCTGAAAGCTCTTTAAAAGAGCTATCTAGAAAAATTTAATTTTTCTTTCTAAGGTCAAGGGCCCACCTGTAATGACGTCATCAAAATGGCCGCTTTTACAGGTAAATACGTTTGTTTAACTCCCCCTAAAACTCCATCATAGATTCAGATATTGCAAAACTCAAATACATCATCTGAAAGCTCTTTAAAAGAGCTATTTAGAAAGATTTAATTTTTCTTTCTAAAGTCAAGGGCCCACCTGTGATGACGTCATCAAAATGGCCGCTTTTACAGGTAAATACGTTTGTTTAACTCCCCCTAAAACTCCATCATAGATTCAAATATTGCAAAACTCAAATGTATCATCTAAAAGCTCTTTAAAAGAGCTATCTAGAAATATTTAATTTTTCTTTCTAATTTTAAGGGCCCACCTGTGATGACGTCATCAAAATGGCCGCTTTTATAGGTAAATACGTTCGTTTAACTCCCCCTAAAACTCCATTATAGATTCAATTATTGCAAAACTCAAATATATCATCTGAAAGCTCTTTAAAAGAGCTATTTAGAAAGATTTAATTTTTCTTTCTGAGGTCAAGGTCCCACCTGTAATGACGTCATCAAAATGGCCTCACATGACGTCATCACAGGTGGGCCCTTGACCTTAGAAAGAAAAATTAAATCTTTCTAGATAGCTCTTTTAAAGGGCTTTCAGATGATATATTTGAGTTTTGCAATATTTGAATCTATGATGGAGTTTTAGGGGGAGTTAAACAAACGTATTTACCTGTAAAAGCGGCCATTTTGATGACGTCAGTACAGGTGGGACCTTGACCTCAGAAAGAAAAATTAAATCTTTCTAAATAGCTCTTTTAAAGAGCTTTCAGATGATACATTTGAGTTTTGCAATATTTGAATCTATGATGGAGTTTTAAGCAGTTAAACGAACGTATTTACTTGTAAAAGCAGCCATTTTGATGACGTCATCACGGGTGAGCCCTTGACCTCAGAAAGAAAAATTAAATCTTTCTAGATAGCTCTTTTAAAGCGCTTTCAGATGATATAGTTGAGTTTTGCAATATTTAAATCTATGATGGAGTTTTAGGGGGAGTTAAACAAACGTATTTACCTGTAAAAGCGGCCATTTTGATGACGTCATTACAGGTGGGCCCTTGACCTCAGAAAAAAAAATTAAATATTTCTAAATAGCTCTTTTAAAGAGCTTTCAGATGATACATTTGAGTTTTGCAATATTTTAATCTATGATGGAGTTTTAAGCAATTAAACGAACGTTTTACCTGTAAAAGCGGCCATCTTAATGACGTCATAACGGGAGTTCATGACCCCTGATCAAGTGTCTCCCGGCGGTTTTTTGTTCTTATATATGTACCTAAGCTCTGTACCAAATTTCACACTGGTATCCGGAAGTGAAATATTTCGGCTGTTTTTGTCACTAACTCCACAGACTATCAATATTCAGGCAGGGGCAGACGCGCTTGAGACGACGAGCAGACAAGACGGGCTAAGACGCTCGCCGAAAAGTTAAATGTAAAACCTATGTGTTTTTGTGTCTTCACTGTGTGTCATAATGTCCTGTGTCGTCCCAAATGTTCGTGTTCATGTTCATAGTCTGAGTCTTTTCCCATATATATGAATTCATGTATCCGTGTGACCGTATTTTAACACCATTTTATATTATTCTAATAAGCTTGATCACAACTACTTATTTCAATAATAGCGTAAGTATGTTGTTCTTGAAGCTATAATTTTAAGTTAGATACTATTAGTACAAATTCAATGTTAGTAAATGGTGAAAAGTCAATTTGCCAAAATGCCTTATTTAGGTTGCACTTAAAGTAAATTGTTGAATGAAGATTTAGTCATAAATGAGCTTTTCGCACACTGCAAAAATTAAACTGTAGTTTTTCCAGTGTAATAATGGCAGCAGAGGTTCCAATTCAGAACGGCAAAAGGTAAAGTAATAAACTGTAAAACTAGCAATTTTATAGTTCATTAATGTAAATAAACAATTTTACACTTTATTACCGCAATTTTACAGTTTATTACCACAAAATTAGCTGTATCATGCTGTAAAAACAACAGTATAATACTAGCAGCAAAGTTTAAAATTTTAAAACTATAAAATGCACAGTAAAAAACTAAAATTTGGCAATTTTACAATTTATTACTGTGAAATTAGCAATTTTTGGTTTCTTACTATACAATTAGCTGTATTATATTGTAAAAACATCTATTTTTTTCAGTGTAGGAGACCGATATTCTGATGAGTTCTGCTCAAATCTAAGAGATTGATTGAAGCACGAAATACCTCTGACATTAAAAAAAAAAAAACTCCCCCTTCAAACTGATAATTTCCGTTACATATTGGGCAATTGCGTTAATAAAAACAATTCTTGATCAACAGCAAAAAAATACATTCAATAAACCACAACTCGGTTATTCCATCCAAAGATTGCAATTTCGTGCTTGTTATGCACTGCAAAATATGGACTGTTGTTTTTGCAGTATAATACTGGCAGCAGAGGTTCCAGTTAAAAACTTTAAAATGTACGGTAATAAAGTGTTGATTTAGCAAGTTTACAGTTTATTACTGTAAAATTAGCAATTTTAAACTTTGGTACTGTAAAAATAGAAAATGCTCAATTTATTACTGTAAAACTAGCAATTTTACAGTTTATTACTATAAAATTAACTGTATTATACTGCAAAAACAACATTCAGTTTTTGCAGTGTGCACTAATAAGTCTGGAATAGGAAGTAATCGAGCTGGAGGCAGAAACCTTCTCATAGAAGCAAAGAGTACCAAAAAACTGGTAGCTAATGTAAAATTAGAGAACCAGCGAGAGTCAGCACAATGGCACGATACAACTTGTAAATGTAATTCACAGCTCTGGTATAAAACAGTAAGTTACCACCTCAAAGCCAGAGCTAAGGCAATAGCCTAAGGCCTACAAGTCTCCAGCTCGGTTACTTCCTATTAAAGTTTGGTGAGTTTCAACAAGCACCAAACTGCAGTCCTCGGGTGGAATAACCGAGTTGGCCGTGTAATAAAAGCGTTTCTGCCTTAGTCCTAGATTAGGGACGGTAACTATTGCTTTATAAGCAATAAAATGCACTTATTTATTTAAAACTTATTGCATATTGCAGATAAATTCAATTACAGTGTCAAAAATCCAGTAAAAGAAATACAATAACAATTAAAACAAACTATACATTTAAACATTTAAAACATGTAAAATTAAAATTATAAAGGGACATATTACACGTATCCGAACCATGACAATGAGTATTTAAAAAATTGAAAAAATTTTAAACGACAAAAACTATAAAAATAATACACTATCACGTGCATTTCTCTCATTACTGCGATTTAAACCGTTTCCTTTTAAATTTCGAGAAAAGCATTTTTTCAAGTAATTTAAAGAAAAATTTCAATTAGTTTCACATCGGTCTTCTCTGTATGATTTGCATTGTTTTTGTAACTAGCTGCGAGGTACAGAGTTGCACGGGCTACCGCTGAACAAAATATTAACAAAACTTGAACAAAAAAAATCAGAAAAAAAGAATTCTTTTGTATTATAATGGATATAGGTTGTTACTTCAAAAACCTTTATTATACACTGCAAAAAAAAAGGCGTTGATTTTACAATAAAATACTGGCAGCTGAAGTTCCAGTTTAGAACTGTAAACTTTGCAAAAATTAACTGTAAAATTCCCAGTAATATACTGTTTTATAAAGAACATTTATTGTAAAATTTACAGGGATAAATTGTAAAATTCACAGAAATATACTGTTTTATAAAGAACATTTATTGTAAAATCTACAGTGATAAACTGTAAAATTCACAGTAATATACTTTTTTATAAAAAAAACATTTATTGTAAAATTTATAGCGATAAACTGTAAAATTAGAAGTCATATACTGTCTTATAAAGGAATTTTACTGTGAAATTAACAGTAGTAAACTGTAAAATTAGCAGTAATATATTGTTTTATAACGGAAATTTATTGTAAAATTTATAGTGATAAATTGTTAAATTAGCAGTGATGTACTGTCTTATAACGGAATTTTA
>JAXGGA010003261.1:0-105647 GCA_038373865.1 Uloborus plumipes | reverse complement strand
CAAAAAGTCCTCAGGAAGAAAAGTCCAAGTTCACAGAAAGTTCCAAGAAAGTCCTTGAAGATGCCCCACGTTGGGCGCCAAAATTGTAACGAGTCCGTAGCACCTTCAACTTTCTTCAAATGAACATTCCAATCTTGAGGAAGTAACTATAAATTTATTTACAAGTATGTACACTATTTACAATAAGAGCAGAAAACAATTGCTAAACATCAGCAATTAGGCAGCAAACACTACACTGTACTCTCAACAGTAATTCAGCACCACGTATCTAACGTGAACAGTAATTAAGCAATTACAAAAGCAAAACAACCATTCGCCAAGCGAATAAAAACGAGCACTCTCAGAAATCAACATCTGAAAAGAACTGACTGACTTGTGTTCAAGGCCAGCTATTTATACACGAATCGAATTCACGACAACCTTCTAGCAACATCTAGAGTATTCCAATTCATTCATGAAATTTCCATAAAAAGAAAAAAAACACACTCAGCGGGGGAAAAATGTCTTCACGCTTATCAAAGTTAGGGCAAGTGTAAAAACTACAAAGCGTTAGAGGGCCGGTATACAAGTGATAAAGGTGATATCTTCAGATACTTTTGCAACATGACGTCAGATAAACCCAAAACTAATGAAAATGATGCAAGGCAGGAAAAACAACAACTATTTACAAGATTTGTAACAGTATACTTTAAGATTTGAGCTTTCTTTTTACTGTGCTTTCTCGTAAAACTAGAATTTAGTTCCAAATGAAACTGCAAGCTACAACATCGAGCAAACCAAAGGCAGACATTAAATAAAGTTATTTACCATCTTATTATTAGACTTCGGTACCAAATATAAAGCTTATTTTTTCTAAACTCTGGTGTTATATGGAAGAATACACCATAACAAAAGTAGGAAAAAAAGCAATTATTTTTAACAAATTATCGCTTTAATAGTTAGGCATTTCTCTATTTCTTTTTATCACTTTGAATGAGTATGTTGCATTTAAAATAGGAGCATAACTGTCTTTATATAAAACGGCATTTCTGAATAACTGTTTATAAACGTAAATATTAAATTCCGAATAGAAGTTTGATCAAAACGAATTAACGAACAAACGAATAAATTTATGCATTTTATCATGCAAGTTGACTAACAAAGCGTTATTAAATATTTCAATGAAAGCATTAATTACATTTTTCTCAAAGCACTTCAGTTTTTGTTACAAAACAGTCACCTACATGGATTTTGAATGTTTTATCTTTTCAGTAATTAAGCTTTAAAAATTATACTGCATTTAAACATGTCTCGCATTTTATTAAATAAACACGATGATAATAATGCTACGCTTAATACTTGATTGCAATCTTTCAGTTAATTGCTTTTAGAAATGAAAAAGACTTTATTATTAAAATCATGATTTGAATGAGAATATTCTCCATTTTCGCAACATTTCTAAGAACTGTATTTTTCTAATAGATGGATGTAATGCTTAACATCTAAGTAGTTCATTAAATAACATCAGTGAAAATTAATTGTATTAAAATGCCAGATATTTTTTAATGAGGAAAGTTTAAATTTATCTATATATATAAAAGAAAGTCGTGTTAGTTACACTACTTATAACTCAAGAACGGCTGTACCGATATGGCTAAAAATTGGTGGGTAGGTAGCTTAGAGCCAGGAGACGGACATAGGCTATAATTTATGTGTGTCAGTTACATAAATAGAAAAACTGTCTTATTGACTAAGCCTTTTTTGACACCTCCATGGCTGAGAGACATAAAGCACACGTTCTGGTAGCTACCGGTGCGCAGTAAACAGGTTGTAAGCTAGCGGTGCGTTGAGTGTTATTTGACTTTTTTGTGAAGTAAATTACAAACAAACGCGTTACTTCCCTTGAAATTTATATGTGATAAGCTGTCAGAAACGATTGTCACTTAAGAGTTTTTACGCTTCTGAGCCTGAGAGGTAGAGAGCGCTTGGTGGGATAGCTCCTGCACTGCAGTTAAAGAGGTTGTTTTTCTCACTACTATTCTATCTTCTATCTATATACAGGGTGTCCACTCCAATCGTGGACCAATAGCTAATTTCTAAACCGTTAGAGATACGCATATAGTTTATTTAGGAAAAAATCTCCAAATTACGAAAGGAATTTTGGGTCTATTCAATGTTTTTCAAAAAATCAAATTTTTAAAGAGTTACGAAATTTAAATTTTTATACAGCCCCTCAGTCCTATCAATCATATTTAGTAAAACATTCTTGACACTGTAACGTTTAAAACTAAAAAAAAATCACTCCTCTACCACAAAAATTGACCGAGTTATGACGTTTTGAAAAATCAAGATTTTGCATTATTTCATGACGTCATCGAGAGATCGCTTAAGGGACCGAATGCGAAATCCTTCAAAATCTTGATTTTTCAAAACGTCATAACTCGGTTAATTTTTGTGGTAGAAGAGTGATTTTTTTTTAGTTTTAAACGTTACAGTGTCAAGAATGTTTTACTAAATATGATTGATAGGACTGAGGGGCTGTATAAAAATTTAAATTTCGTAACTGTTTCAAAATTTGATTTTTTGAAAAACATTAAATAGACCCAAAATTCCTTTCGTAATTTGGAGATTTTTTTCTAAATAAACTCTATGCTTATCTCTTACGGTTTAGAAGTTAGCTATTGGTCCACGATTGGAGTGGACACCCTGTATATAAAAGAAAGTCGTGTTAGTTACACTACTTATAACTCAAGAACGGCTGTACCGATATGGCTAAAAATTGGTGGGTAGGTAGCTTAGAGCCAGGAGACGGACATAGGCTATAATTTATGTGTGTCAGTTACATAAATAGAAAAACTGTCTTATTGACTAAGCCTTTTTACTACGCCTTTTTTGACACCTCCATGGCTGAGCGACATAAAGCACACGTTCTGGCAGCTACCGGTGCGCAGTAAACAGGTTGTAAGTTAGCGGGGCGTTGAGTGTTATTTGATTTTTCGTGAAATAAATTATAAACAAACACGTTACTTCCCTTGACATTTATATGTGATAAGCTGTCAGAAAGGATTGCTCATTCCTAGGATCCCGATAATCCCAACCGATATGCCGTTTGAATTTAAAAGACTTCAATTTCCGATCCGTCTTGAATTTGTCATGACCTTTAACAAATCACAAGGCCAATCCTTAAAAGTTTGTAGTTTTGAATCTAGAATATCACCGTTTCTCCCATGGTCAATTATATGTGGCATGTTTACGGGTCGGAAGACCATCTGTGTTTTCTTTTTGCGTCTGATAATAAAACAAAAAATGTTGTGCAACACAAGGTACTTTAGTGAAGAGCAACCTATGTACTAAAATACAAAAACAATAATAAATGATTAATGTAGGTACTTAATTTTTTTTGTATTTTCTAATAATAAAAAACTTAATAAATTCAAAAATTTTCTTATTTATTGCCTTTAAGGCGGAACAGAGTTCGCCGGGTCAGCTAGTTAGTAATAAAATAAAGTTTTGCTAATCTTTTCTGAAAAGCAGTAATTTTGGCTTTTCAGGGCTTGAAATACTTTTTGTGTATATTTTTATTTCTGCAAGAAATATGATTCTATACTTCAATAGTGTTTTATTATTAAACATTCGTGACCAGAAGTATATCGGAAATGAAATACAAAAATACCTTTGTGCATAAATGTAAAAAATAAATACGACGTTAAAAAAGCACAAATGCGCAGGGTGCAGACACGTGTTTCGGCATTACGAAGAACGCCTTTTTTAATGTAAAAAAAAATGTGAGCCTGTGAATACACAGACATCCGACAAATTCAATCTTAACAGTTAAAAATCAGCCGACAAAGCCATACAGTGCACCAAACATCTTTTGTCGGATGTCTGTGCATCCATAAACTCACAATTTTTTTGCATTGAAAAAGGCGTTCTTTATAACGTCGAAACACGTGTCTGCAGTATCCATTTGTGCTTTTTGAACGTTCTATTTATCCGTTATGTTTCGGAAATGTTTTTTTTCGGAACTTTTGTCCAGTCAGACAAAAATGATTTCCATATTAGGGAAAATTCAATCAGAAGTATTAATTTAAAAATGCAAATGCTGATTATAGAAGCAAATATTCTATGTCACATGTAACAGTTTAAGTTGTGCGAATAATGCAATACGTTAAAACACACTAAAAGGTAGCAATTTGATAAAACATTCGTTCCGAGTTTTTTCATTCAATATATGCACAATAATTTCGTTTTTTGCTTCTCCAACATAATATTATTGGAGAAGAGAAAAACGTACCAGATACGAGCTTATCCATTTAATAACGTATAAACGTACAAAGCTTTTCTACACAAGTTGGAAAAAAAATGTTGGTACGAAAAAAGGAAAAAAATGGGGGCTTGATTTTTAATTACATTTAATTGGTTACCAATTGATACTTTATATCAACAAAATGAAACTATACCGAGTTATTTTGTAGTACATGCATTATAGTAACATACGATTGATTCAAAAAATGATTGATATAAACTCGAATGATAAAAAAATTAACACTGGAACACTTAATGACTTGGAACACCCTGTATATAACACATTTTAAATGCTAAAATTACATTTATTGGCTTTGGTTTTTCACATGGCATCGTAAAAGTTTTCAATCAATTTCAAAAATTTATTTTTTTATTTATTTATTTTTTTGTGAAAAACATATTTTAACTGCGGCTAAATTACAAAATTCATCTTCTCATAAACAAACAAAGAGCACACTAAACGCCATAAGTCAGCCAATTTCTGCCACAGCATGATCATGACAAGAAAGTCGAGAATGAAACTGTAAACACACGTCACATACTTGACTAAATTAATGACACAGTTTCAGTTCAATGTAGGATATCCGCACACACACAAGTACTGCTAAAACACTCAATATCCAACTAATGTTTAATCTTTGTCAATGTTGTCATTTTGGATAGATCCAGTTATTATCCAGGATTTGATTCAGTATGCGCACCATAACAACAAGCCAATATCCACTACCATCATGAATGTGCCCTAATGGTTCTCCCCAAATGTGTCTTCTCGGCTGTAATTTCGTATAATTATAATAAGGAATTCGATAATGCCCCCATAGGTAATATAGAGACTTGTCATTATTTAATGACCTGTATGAATAGTTATTCTATACTGGCAGTGCATATAAATTGCTGGTAAAATGTTACATTAAAATTTTGTAAACGAGTTATGATGAAAATTTAACTATGTTTTGATTTACCTTAATTAAAACTATACCAATATGAGGAATGCATTAATTCATAAAAAAGAAAGCAATCGCATTAATATATATATATATATATATATATATATATATATATATATATATATATATATATATATATATATATATATATATATACATCCCATGTAGCACAAATAACCTTTAAACGTTTTATAAACGTTTTTAAGCGGTTGTTACAACGTTAATAACCATTTTACAACCTTTAAAAAACGAAGTGTGCTATTTGGGTATATATATATATGCATATATATATATTTAACACATAAAACAAGATTGTCTTCCAGAAAAAATTTCAGTAATAACTGCATGAATTTTTTTATATTAAATATATTGTTTGAGTACTATTTGGCTTCATCGTTAATTTATTTCAATTAATTATCTTTAAGGACGAAACAATTACTTCAAATCGGCAATGATCTAATAACGTTGAACACTAATTTTAGTTATTCTATTAACTACAACAAATGCATTCTTTAAAAAACGTCAAAGCTTTTTATTTTGGCACCAAGAAATTTAATACCACTGTTAAATATAATTCTAAAAATTAGACGATGTAAGCACATAAACAGATAGGAAAATATATTTACTTAAATAATAAAATAAATGTTAATAAAACATTTACAAGATGGGGATACAGTAAATAACACTAGTGCGCTTTGAAGAAAATAATGCATTGAAGTTGTAATATTCCCTAAAAAAACATGCAAAAGAATAAAAAGGCACTCAGAAGAAATGTGACATTGAATTTCAGCAAAAACGCCTCTACTACAAAGTTTAAATTGAATTTATCCTAATATTTAAAATGTAAGGATTTATTTGCAATAGGGTGAAGTGGGGTAATTGCGTACTTGGGGCAAATGTGTACTCATTTGAAAAAATGAGGAAAAACTGAAGCTAGCTGCTATCTAGTGGAGCCATTTGGAAGCCTGTAGTTCAGTGATCACTTCTCAGATGGCTGAACCTATGTTCAGATAATAAGGCTTTATCAATCTGCCTCCATTTCGTCAGGTGTATTTTTTCGTTATGAATCACATTTCGTGGACTTTTGTTTACAGTGCTGCAGGATCACCATTTTCAGCTAGATTTGATTAGTTCTTAGATAAATCACTTGAAGGTAAGTTGTTTTCTTCATTAATGGCTGCAGATTAGTTAAATTAATGTTTATCCGTACATAATGTTGAGGTATACATTTACCCCGGTTTGTTTTCAGTCACGGGGTAAATGTGTATTTTTTTCTGGGGCAAATGTGTACTACAGTACACATTTACCGCAAGCAAAATGTACATAGAATACACATTCACCCACTCCTTATTAGGCTTTTACAGTCTTATTAGGGCTTTTATTTTTACAATCTTATTAGGGTTAACTCCCATTGTGCAATTTGTGAAAAAAACGGAGAAAACACTTTCGTTTACCTTCACTCTGAAGATATTAGCGAAATCGATGGCAATGTTATTGTCACCAAGCTTCCAAAGCCATCTGTGGGAAGAAGAGGTGTTTTGATATTCCCAGTTAAATTTTCCTCCTACAACATGGGTTAGCAGAGTTGCTGGAGGTCTCACTCAAATTTTCTATTCTCATTTTGACCAGGACTTGCCACTATAATTCCTTTTTTTTTACCTTCCAAGATACAAATTTTGACATGTTCTTTTCAATTTTGCTATTAAAGACTTTTTTACCTTTTACTCCTATGCTTTGTACTTTGTTTTCACCTTTGTAAACTGTGCCCATTAAGAGAGGACAGAAGGTGGGCAACAAAAAAAGTGCATAGCTTCCACTGGAAAATTCGGAAATAAAAAAATCATATACAGAATTTTTTGTCCTTAACTGCTCTTTTGTACTTATTTGGTCCAACAGCAAAACAACTGAATTGTATAGGATTTTCATGCGGCGTACACATTTGCCCCAACTTGTGGGGTAAATGTGTACTTCGGAGGTGGTTTTAAAAACATAGTAATACAAATATGAAAAAAATAGTTTTTTTTAAAATTCTTTGGGTGATTTGTAATTTAGAGAAACGCCGCTAAACGATGATATAAAAAAAATAAAATTCGGAATAACCCCCTCCCCACCAGAGACTGAAGAAGTTGAATTTCGTCAAAACAGGTACACAATTACCCCACTTCACCCTACTTTTAATAGCTAAAAGTACAATGCATTCTAACAGATTGTTCTTCAAAGACAAAAAATGTTTTGCACTTAAAGCTGAACCAAACAAAAACTATACGTATGATAGCAATTAAATTAGAAGAATTAAATAAAGGAATGAAAACGTAATATGTAATCTCTTTTTAAATTAAAATAGCTCTTTTCGTAGTTTTGGGTTAAAAATAAGAGAAACTGTCACGTTTGTTTTTTAGGGACTCAATTTCAATTTTTTAGTTTTTTATTTTCCTTCTTCTTATGTACTCATATCTTTATCTAAAGACATATTTCATGTTTTCAAATTTATTTTTTTAAGTAATCATTATTAAGTCACAGATTTAAAGATAATGATTGTGGAAATCAAGTCAAATACGTTTTAATAATAAAGATCCTTGCATTAAGAATTAATAAAATACAAATGTGTTATGTGACATTCAAATCTTTCCTCAACATATAATATTAACCATATTAAAGGATTGAAAGACGTGATGAATAATGCCTGTGAATGGACATTAACTTGGCACACACGTCTTAGTAAACTTACGCATTCACTTAGAATGTCACTTTAACTGAAACCGGCATGTGTAACAATAGATAAATAGTTTTCATTGTACGTGACTTAGAATCACTAATGAAGGGTAAAGTTACGGTTGACCGAGTGCAAATTAAAATTCAAATACTTAAGCTATAGGCTTACATCTGGAAAGTTAAATTTACAATTAACTTGTAACGTCATATCAGGAAGGGAATTATACTGGTCAATACATGGAAGGTAAATTATTTTTATTCATTATAACGTCTTGATCTGATATTGGAAGAGTAAATGGTTACATTCAACGTTATCTAGTGACTGAAAACGTGACAGAGGTAATTGTGGATAAAAATATGCTGTCAGAAATTTCGTTCAGTGAGTTTTTTTTATTATTATATAAATATATATTTTTAATCAGTTGTTATATACATGTGCGGTGGTCCGCTAAAGTCCGTTGTCAAAATTTTTCCCATTATAAAATTTAGAAAGAAATAACTGTTTTTGTACAGTAATCTCTGCTAATAATAAAGCTGAAAGTTTGTATGTCTGGACGTCTGTCTATTTGTCTGTTACGTTCGTAGGGCCAAGTCCGTTCAGTCAATTTTAATAAAAAATAAGCGCACAAGTAAATTGTATGATAAAAAAAAAGCACCTCAAAGCGTTTTTTTTTTTTTTTTTTTGAAATTTGATTTTGCTTTTATTTTCTGTGAATTCTTTATAAAAATAGATAAATCAAGTAAAACACAAGAAAAAGGCATAAAAACAATATTCCCTAAAAAAACATGCAAAAGAATAAAAAGGCACTCAGAAGAAAAGTGACATTGAATTTCAGCAAAAACGCCTCTACTACAAAGTTTAAATTGAATTTATCCTAATATTTAAAATGTAAGGATTTATTTGCAATAGGGTGAAGTGGGGTAATTGCGTACTTGGGGCAAATGTGTACTCATTTGAAAAAATTAAGAAAAACTGAAGCTAGCTGCTATCTAGTGGCACCATTTGGAAACCTGTTGTTCAGTGATCACTTCTCAGATGGCTGAACCTATGTTCAGATAATAAGGCTTTATCAATCTGCCTCTATTTCGTCAGGTGTATTTTTTGTTATGAATCAGGTGTCAATTTTGTTATGAAATTTTTTGTTAAGCTCCTAATAATGAGCACCAAGATAACATGTATGGATAAATGCAAATACAAGTGCATTGTGCAAAATATAGATATTATAATACATATTTTGATGTATGCGTTTTTCCACTTAAATTAGGTTTTCCGTAACATATATATACTTGCATACATCACACTTGGAAAAAAAAACAGCATCGGTGATGCCAGCATAAAAGAAAATAAGCGGTTGCGTTAACATAAATCCAGAAAAGAGCACAGTTTACGCTCTCCAAGATCATCCGTAATTCCTTTTAACTAATGCGTACAAGTTGTTTGACACTCTTAAAAGTTTCTGAAAACCCTTTCAAAAAATCTGTTCATGTTAATCATTTTAAGCATTTTTTTTTTTCCTTTTACGACAGTTTTTCCCCTCTTCATCCTCAACATATCGTCAAAACTTTTCCCACACAATCCTTAAACCTTATTTTTCAATTTCAGCAGCAAAAAACCCCCGATTATTTGCTTTGCTATTTAAGGGCAAGAATAGCAGAATCATTACCATACGCAATATTCACGAGTTCATTAATCACTTCATTAGTACAAATTTAGGCGTAAAAAATCGAGTCGGGTTTCTTTCAGGCTAATATCTCTGAATACAAAAGCGTATCCAGTGTTCCATGAACGCGTCATTACCATGAACGAAAACGGAAGCCGCTCTTCCCTTTTCATCAGTGAACCTTCATGTAAATGATTAGTCTAATGTTTTCAGTCAATTAACTCATGCTGGGAGTCAATATTATCTGTGTTCCGCTTGCTTAAGCTACGCCTGTGCCTCTCCGTACCCGTTCTATAGATCGAACAACAACATCTGTCTGGAGAAGGCGGAAAAATATTTAATTCTATTAAAGAAGGATACCACTTAGGTAACAATGGAAGTACAGTCGGGCCAGCTTATTGGAATAGCCATTTTGGCACAAAAAATATTCTAATAAGCGGGATATTCCATTATCCGGGATCAAAATAATGCATGACAGTAATTCGGTACATTGAAAATGCATTATATTAAGCGAAAAATTCTTTTAACCGATATTCTAATAAGTGGGCTCCACTGTATTTACTTTTACGCGGTAAGTCATCATTATAGAAAGTCTTAAAATTGCACAGCAGCTAAAAAAACAGTCACGGTGTTAAAGTCTAAGACTGTGATGTATTTTCAGTTTTCACCCTCATTATTTGTATTAAAAACAAGGGTTTGTCGTAAAGCTGAGGATATTGTCCGCAGTTTTTATTGGAGCTTAAAAAAAATCCATACTCGGTTACTGGAAGTGAGGAAAAACAATAATTAAAGAAAAAGTTGTCATATTTCAAATTTATTTGAAAACATTAAAAATGAATGTTGTTTTTACAGTTTAATGCAGCTAAGTTTACAGTACTAAACTGTAAAAGTGATAATTTTGCAGTTTTTTACAGTGCATTTTACAGTTTTAAACTGAAACCTCTGGTGCCAGTATCATACTGTTTTTTTACAGTATAATACAGCTCAATTTTATGGCAATAAACTGTTCAATTTTTAACTTTACAGTAGCAAACAGTTGCATTGAAGCATTACAGTTTATTAAGGTGCATTTTACAGTTTTAAATTGGAACCTCGGCTGCCATATTATACTGTTAGAACAACAGTTTATTTTTTTGCAGTGAAGATGTTTCTCTTTGATATTTTGATAGATCATGCATTGCTTAAAATACGGATGATACTCATAAATGGATATGTACATTTGTAAAACATTAATGGCTATGTACATTTGTAAAAACCAATGAAATGAGTTAAAAAATTTTTAGCAAGATTGAACTGAAGAACATGAAAGCTTAACAACGTGTACTACAGAAAATGTTGATTCTCCACAAGTTTATTTTTTTCTTCCAATTGTTTTGAGCTTGATATTTTTTAACCTACACACATTTTTGAAGTATATATTGGGTATATGCAGTCCGAAAAAAAAACTAATGCATTTTCACAAATTATTTAAACTTTAATATTTTTAACGTTAACCATATATATTTACTTTACGTAAACTTTCCAATGAGGTCAAGTTTAGTTTCCTCTGCGTGCACGTCTTTTCCAAAAAATATCTGGGACTTTTTTTTTTGAAGAAAAGGAGAGGCAAGAATAGTTGAGGTTCTATTCAAAGGCAAGGAAGAATTCCATGCAGATCAATACTCCCTTTCGTTTTTTTGCCTCAGCTTTCTTTTTTTATTGAAATTAAGATCTGGAACCGTTTTAGTCGACTTAACTTCCTTCTTTTCCAGGAAGGGTCCTACTGGAATATTTGCGTGATTTGTAGAGGGAAAAAAAAACAACTCCATTAACCCCAACGCACTTAGCAATCCAGGAACACGCAAGCTTTAAGTTAAAAATTGGAAATCGCATTAGAATACCACATGAATAAACTTTTATCGTGAATGAGTTAATTTAGAAATTTAAGCAGATAAGACTGAGAAGCAATTCCGCTTATTTTGCTTTATAAATTAGAAAAAAAAGTCGTAAGCAGAAGAGATTTCTCAAGAAAATATATAGTTTAAAAAGGCAATGTATTTATTAAATGTGCCTACAATTAAACGTTAGAAGATAACTGAAGACAGTTGAGTTAAATTTGTATAGATTTCTAAAGGACTGTCAGGAAAGTTAAAATATAACACGACTCAAGGCAAAAAATGATACGTTTCTTCTTTTGAATAAAATTGTGAATAAATATTGCTAATATGCAATTTGTGATGAGAAGCGAATAATGAACATTTATTTAAAGCTACGTTTAGGGTAACCTAAGACAAACGTTAAATATAATGCTTTAAAAAATTATAACCATCAGTTTTAACGTTTCGAGAAATTTGAAAGTAAAGATGTATATTTAAAATAAATGATAGAAATTCACTTCCTTTCTTGGACTTAATATTAGTAGAATTCACTTCGCGTTTGGGATGAATGCTTAAAATAAGTTATGTTTTTTAATCTTAAAAGAAAAAGAAATATTTTTTTTTTTTTTTTTTTTTTTTTTGCGGTACGAAAATTGAAGCCTGTAGAGAGTTAACAGCATTATGTAGCATCATGTCTTTTTACAGGATAACAAACATGATAATATCAATTTTACATGGTATTTAGCAATTTTGGCACAACAGTATCCATTTGTATAAAATAAATAAAACTAAGCCGTTCGTTGGAGCGTTCAAGCTATTGCTTCATATCGCAGTTTGAAAAGGCCTCAACACACCTTCTTTAGGAAACGCAAGGGTGGATCCAGAAATTTTTCAAGGGAAGGGCGAGTAATTTTTCTTAATTTTGCCATGCATACCAGTTCTCCAACTTCATTAAAACTGGTACAAAATCGCATTTTTAGACCTTCAACGTCGAAAAATTACAGGTAAAGAGTTCTCCAAGGGAGGGGCGATCGCTCCCATCGCTCCTCCCTTGTATCCGCCCCTGAGTAAATGTATCCTTGTATTCCACCAAAAAACATTCTTTGTCCACCCAGATGCATTTAAAGCACACATTTAACCAATACATATATGTTATACATATATGATAAAAAACATTGTTTATTAAATTTAAAAAGAGACAGAGAGAGACGGGAAGACAGAAAGTATTAAATGCGGAAGAATTACTTGTTCTTGGTTATGACTTTAATGATTCCGGCTACTATATTTAAAATGAGGAAATTCAATCAAGATAAAATGTAAAAAAAGCTACGTGAGCTGCGACGTGATTGCAAGTTGTTAAACTATCAGATAAACACTTTTTTTCACAAAAAGGAAAAGAAAAAACTTTTGTACCGGACAGTAACAATAAGATTCGCTCTGTTTTCCCCCCTTGTAATACACCTTTGCTGACCAAGACCACATATTTACATGAAAAAAGAGATTCAAGCTAAAGTTTCCTTAACAATAACCTCAACTATGGCTGTCACAAAACCTCCCAACAACCCCTGTGCAAGATTCTCCACTTCCTTTCACTAGCACCTAACTCACTCAAAGAGAACAATATCCTCCAGCAAGAGAAATAGATATGTGACGCAATTCCTGTCATCCATAGCATTAGTGCGTCACGCTGTCCCCCATCACCCCCACCCACCCACACCCCCGCATCCGATCATGGTCCTTTTGCTGTGCCATTGATTATGAGGCTGAGACGCTACAATAAGATGGATGATTAATCCGTTCGTATCCAACGGAAAATATTGTGGCTGGCGCAGGGACACGGATGGAGGTATTGGATGTCCAAGAAAGCCAGCATTTAATCAATGCCGAAGTTCGAGGTCTTTCCGCTCGTATTGTTAGGTTTCTTGCATTAGATTAATATGAGCCGGATTTTTGTTCTTTATGTGATTGATGACGGAAACCTATATGAAGAATAAGATTAGTGGGTGGTAAAGGTTTGGTATGGATACTGAGCAGGACTTGTTTTGATTCACGAGCAATATCGGTGAGAGAGAGTCTGACCTAGATTTTGCTAGAAGTAAAGAATACCCACTAGAATGTTATGGTTATTTTTTAAAGTACGTCACGAAATCATACGTCTTATCATTATCAAAGACTGTTATTGAGATGCGTACACTACATTTAGATGCCAGAAAAAAAATAAGAGTCAAAATTTGCCATACGTTTTGGTAAGATAGTTTGGAGTTTGGCGTAACCGTCAGCGTAAGTTGTGTTTAAAAAATTCCAACTCAGATGTCAACTTAGATGAATGAAGCAAACATAAAACTTTTAATAACACATACCTCTTTTTAAGTGTGTGTGTTCTTGTTTTGAGTTAAAAAATTGCATTTTTAAAACGTGGTCCACACATCAAACCTGCTTTTGTTCCTTTTTTTTTCCTGTATGAGTTTCTAAATTATAACCCAAAATTAAGTAGAATATGTTGAATTTTGAGCATGAGTGATGCAAATGTTACAAATTTTAAAAAGGCTAAATTTAAGTGTAACAAGTCAAACGTACATGATTATCAACCAATATATAATTGGCCAGAGTTACAGAATATCACACGTGTTCACAAAAAATACTCAATTTTACCTTTATAAAACTGAGGTCGTCATAATGTGCCTGGAATCAGAATATAACTGCTTTATTAATATTTGGTAGGAATATAAATTGGTGTTGAAAAATTCAATCGTAATTTATATTTCAACTTTAAGTTAGTCAGCTAAAAAGTCAGTTTTTGATTTCTATTAAACATACCAGTAAAACTTGCTGAAGACATGCACACGTTTGTATTGCTAAGCGTGTAATTTTAAAGGGGAGTGAACTTCAAAACATGCAATACATTCACGGAATGTGAGTGAAAATATAATTAATATGGTCACAGCGCTAAAATATCTATGTCGAATCATAGTGAAAAAAAAGTCACATCCTTCCGAACTAAAATTTTTCACCAACATATAAAACTATTAATACTTAAAGTCAGATATATTGCAATATTCGAATTCAGCTACAACTCAGTATATGTGTTGACATATTTTCACTCTTGAGTAACTTTTTCGTCTGGTAGTAGGGAAGAGATTATTGTAGGGATTCCAATGTCTATTTTGAGGCTCTGTCTTTTTAGTGCAGAAATCTTTTAACCCAGACTGTGCAAACACTTGATAGAAAATATCAGACATAAAAACTAGAACACTCTTTTGAAAGTCTAAAATATAAGTAATAAAATCATATTCCTTATCGTAATATTTTTTTATGAATCTAAGCGGCTATTGGTTATCTTATACGTTTTCGACGCTGAGATTGTAAACTGGATTCCTTGCGATCAGGAAATTTTGACAGAAAAAAAAAGAAAATAAACAATGATACAAAATAGTTTTTTTTTCTTTCAACAGTAAATGTTATTAATACATAAGGGCCATTTAGAAATGTATGTATACTGGACACGAAGTTAAACTCACCTTCGTTTTTGCAGAATGGTGTCTGCAAGAAGGTTTATATTGGCATACCCTACACATTTTTGATGTCGATGGAACATTATGAAACAAAGTAAATGGTTAAATTAAATGATTACTTAAAACGTTAACGCCGCCGCGGGCCATCAGTGGTCCACTAGATTGCTTGAGCGGGTGGCGCGCACCAGCTGTGGCCCGCACTAAATTTGACTATAAGACGCTAAAAAGTAAAATAATTAAAAATTTCATGTATTTTAATCAAAAAACATTTATTTTTAATTACAATTATAATTCATTACGCATCATAAACATCAGTTTTGTTTAATAACATAAACTTAAGCGCTGCCTCACAGAAAAACAAATTAAAATTGGCCTCGGCCTTGACGTGTTGATCATAGCACATCATTTTAGATCCTGTATCAACAAAATGTAATGCCTACATTATTAAAACTACGAAGATTATATAATGAATTAAAATATTTAAGAATTCAGTGGAAAAGCATTGAGTTTTTATAAATAAAAGTTTTTTTTTCCCATATTACAAAAAGAACTTTATTTTTACTAAAAATGTCATAAAAGCTAAAAACGAGATAACATGAAAATAATATGACGTCAAAACACTTAAATTGATTCAACAAAAACGTTCTCGGCACATCAACATACAATGCGCAATCATGCGTTTTTTGAAGCAATTTCTTCTTTTCGCTAGATTTCATGAAACTTTTTTTGCTTCAAAAAAGCTCGATTGTTTCCATCAAAAACAATAAAATTTAATTTAAAAACAGTTGATTACTTACACAAGTGAAAACAAAAACGATCTTTTTAAAGTATTTACTTTCACTATGAATTAAAAGAACTTTTAAATTCCTTTGCTTAAACGTAGCTATGCTTTTTTTGAGTGTTACAAAATGTTCTGTGGTTTTTATAGAGGTCACAGTGCCTTTTTTTTATTCCTCAAGAAGATTTTGCGTAAGAAAAGAAAGCTATTTTCGTCCTGAAATGTATTTTTTTATTTCTCCTTAAAGTTGTGTATTGACCTGCAAACTCTTCTGTTCTTGATAGATGTCCTAGACTCGATGCAGCTGCAAATGATAAACTAGCTCCCGCCGTCGGTTGCAACAGGGAGGTTTAATTTTACATAGTGCATAAAATTTATTCACGTAATAGGTTTTCCAAAGTCATGTTTATATTTTGCTTTATTCCAGTAAAGCATGTGTAGGGAAACATGAGATGTATGATAGTAATATTAAGAAAAAAAAGGTAAGAATATTGTAGCATTATAGTAAAAAAAAATATTACCATGAAAATATTTATTGCACAAAAACATTTAATTTCCTTGCATCATATTTTACCAGAAATGTATTTGAAGCATGAGATGTATGATAGTAATATTAAGAAAAAAATGTAAGAATATTGCAGCATTATAATTAAAAAAAAATATATTACCCTGAAAGTATTTATAACACAAAAAAATTTAATTTCCTTGCATCATATTTTACCAGAAATGTATTTTGCACGGACTATTATCAACAAGGGGTAGTTTTTCGGTTATAGTTACGTCATTTTGTGCACATTTTTCATTCTCGCTATTGTTTCTACTTGGAAACTACTTGGTTGGATACAATACTATTTTTGTCTCTTTTAATACGCTTTTCAAAACGAAAATACATTTTAAAAGTACCCTAGATTGAGGATGTAAGTATTTTAAATGCTTAATTATTTAGCTTGATATCTTTCGTTGCAAGAAAAACAGTTTCACGGAAATATCCGATAGAATTCTTGACCGTGGTTCAAAAAAAAAAAATCACGGCAATTTAGTCCACTAGCCCAACATATAAGAAACAAATAAATACCTTTGTATTAGACAAAAAAATTGGCAATTATCCGATGTTTGCCCACAGCAATAAACCACCATAAAATATGCATTTGATTTAGAACAGATGAAACAAAAAAAAAAAAAAAAAATACTCCCAACCGTGCGTATTTAAATCGTAAAAGCGTTTTTTTTTACATTTACTTTTTTTTATCCATAGTTTGAAAAACCACCAAAATAACTAAATATTTCCAAGCAGCTATAATCTGCCGAAAAATATGCATTTCATGTTAGACAGTTAAAACAAATAAAACCTTTTAATAATTCAATGCGATGCACAAACATCTTATTGTTTATTCAAATATTCTTCTTCTGTAAATATATTATGAATATTTATAGATTTAATTTCATTCAGCTAGCAACATTTGCTGACTCAGGAAAAACATTCCCCAAAAATACTGCATTCAGCAGTTCCCGATTTCATTTTTGCTCCGTAAAAGTCAAAAGTTATGAAAAACTTGACGAAAGACTGACAATAGAAATAAAGTTGCTAGACGTATTTTTATCACGCAAGTCTTATTCAAGTATGGTTGTGCGTAAAAAGTTAAGAGAGGAAATCCGTTAGGCAAACACAAGCTAAGAGTAAGTAATAAAAATCGAAATATGTTCAATATTACTATGCAAATATCGTAACTTAGAGATTAACGTATCTCAGCAATAGCAGTAGAAGCTGCCAAGGTTGCTTATATTTATATGTACAAAATTGATAAGAACATGGTTTAAAATGATGCTTCATAAATATTTTTAAACAGTGACTAATGTTTCAGGTCTTAATTATTTTGGAAGCAAAAAGTAATTTTAAAAAATTGATATTTAGCCAAACTTGCATTTTTGGACTAAATGAAAATATTTCTTTCCAATAGTTACTGGTTTACTTCATTAATGGTTACTAAATTTGATGTAGCAACAGTCAATTTATTATAACTGTCATCGCATTTTTTCCGCAAAAGAAAATTCACTAATACTTGTTAAAACGACGGTAAGTATATGATGCTTCAATATTAAACGGAAAAAAGGGCAAATGTCAGCTAACTAACAAACTATGAAACACATTAATAAATCTAGTTTCAGTATAGAAACTAGTTAGCCCGTGCGAAAATATTTCGTGCTTGAGCACTTTCCAAGAAGTCAGTGATTGGTTAACCAAGTATAGTCAATCGGTCGTTAAGTCGTAATTAAATGCGAGATAAAAGAATAAACGCATCAAATCGATGTTGGTTCGACTTGTTTCTTCTTTTTGATAAGTAATAGTTTATGTGTAACATAACGTCTACCTTCTGATTTTCTATTTTTTAATGTATATCTATTATTAACTATTATTTTGAAATATCGTTAAGAAATAACAAAACTTTAGAACGAGTTTTCAACCAATCGCTGCAAAGTTCCACTTTCTGCTCAATAGATGGCTCCTACAAATATATTTCCAAAAATCATGGCTTCTTTAGTTTGTTCTTTATTCCAAGAAGAACAGCCCCAACATCAAAATCGCCAGTGTTCAAACAGCTGTTAAATGTTTATTTTCTAAGGTTGATGCGTAAAAAATCATTAAATATATCGAATCCTTTGATAAAAAGTATAATCAAATATTGCTAAATGTATGATGCTCCTAAAACAGCACCTTTAGAAATAATTTGTATGCTTTTAAATATTTTTTATAACTGAACAAACAGTGAGTTTCACCAATGCTATTTTTAGGCTATTAACTATGATCTACAGCGGTATTTTAAACTCCTATTTACTGTAAAAGACAAATAATTTCAAGGGTAATACAGTTATGACTGACATGCAGCGAACTAATAATAAAAGGTCGAGACAAATATAATTTTAAGAAAAAACTCGTCGCAAAAAGATATTGATTTCAAACACATCCACTGCTGAGGGATAACGAACTTTCAAAAATTTCCAAGCCATCGCCAAAGAAATTGAACACATATTATTCTATGTATTTATGCAAATTCTATATATTTTGCATAAATATATTTACTATATATTTATGCAAAAACTTGAAATTATCATTGTAGTAACTTAGAAAGAGAACTTAGGAAATAGTTTTTTGCTGACTTTTACTTATTTTTATTTCTTTTTTTTATTTATTTATTTTGTTTTTAGTTTAAATGAGACATAGTGAATAGACACTGTTTTACGAACTACTATTATGTATGTAGTTATATTTTCTTTCAAATGACGTTTGGGTGATATAAGAAAAGTTTTTTTTTTTCCACAAAACCTGTTACAAAAAAAAAAAAGAAGTTTTTTTTTTTTTTTTTTTGTAACAGGTCATTTATCAACGAGTGGAGAATATAGATATATATAAGAGTTAAATATATTTACTAAAATTAGTTTGTATATATTTGTTTGTTGTTATATTTGAATTGTATTATTACGTTTTAATACACTGCAAATAACTCGTACACACTTGAAACACGTTTAAAATACTTAAGTTCAGAAATAACCTGAATATGTACTAAAATGTGTACTAAAAGTGTTCTAAGAGACAAACCATGAGCTAGTATTCAATACATTATATTACACGCGTTCCCAAAAGTGTTAGAAAAGTGTAATGAACTAAGCAACTGTTCTGAAAGGTGTTCTCCGAAGTGTCTTGTACATTGTTACAAAAATTAATGCTTTAAAGTGCTCTCAAAAAAAAAAAAAAAAAACGGGACAAGTGCTAGTTTTCAAAAAGTGTTAAAAAGGTGTCTGAGAATTTGCAGTGCATTTTTAAACCTAGATATTTAGATCAGAAAACTATTATGTAACGACACATTAATTATATATATGTCACATAACTTTATGTGCAGTAAAAAAATGTATTTCCTAACGGTCTGGGAAATTTTAATCAAGAACCGCGAAAAGTTTTCTTTTTTTTTCAATAGGTTCTTCATCCACATGATTATTGTGTTCATCTTTCTCTTTAAACATCATTGTATAATTAACTAAGAGTTAAATTAAATTACGTTGATTTTGCTCTCATGGGGCAAGAGCCAGCTTGAAATTAATTTAAAATCTAATACTTTTTTTGGATCTAGGCAATTAATGCTGTCTTACTTTCTCTCACTGTCACTGTTTTGCTCTCTTTTCACTCCTACTACCGCTTCTTAAAAAAACGCACACAAGCCTAATTTATACAAGATGACGCCAATTTGGCGACATAGCGCCAAGTTGGCGGCAAATTTGGCGAAAAAATTTATTTTTTTTATTTGGGTTCAATTTGGTGCTATTGGCGATATTTTGCGAAAAATCCACTGAATGATGCTAAAATCGGCGATATTTAGGAGATTAATCATTGAAAAACATTTTTTTTTTTGCATTGTTTTGTGGCAAACTAGGGATGTAAATGTTTGAATTGTTATCTTGCTCACTCCAAGCACTATTTTAGCACTTAAGGCGTCTACTAAGAAATTTAAACGTAAAAGGAAGTAGTGTGGGGTCCATGCCAAATTTTTATATCATTCTTTAAAAGAATTATAGTTGAATAACTAAAATAGAGTATTTTTTCTGCTATATCAATTTTTTACAAATGAATTTTTTATTTTATACCACGGGCAAAGCCGTGCGGGTACCGCTAGTAAATAATAATAGTCATTCTTTTATATACTTTTTCCTTTGTTCACGACTGAGGCACAAAGAAACAAAGGGATGTAGACTTTTAAACGTTTGGTAAAACGCATGCACAGTTTGAGCCATACACTGTAAAAATTTCAAAGCGTCACTAATCATTTATGTGCATTGTTCCAAGATTCAACGCGATTAAACCAGTTTCCATGAAAAACAAGTATTTTGAGAGAAAAAAAAAGTCCAAACTGCTTCAAGCTTCATGAATGCAGATTTTATAGTGTTATGAAGATTATTATTAGCTACAAAGGAGAGAATATATTCAAATTCTTTATTTGGTATTTAACCTTTATTTAATTACGGTTCTCCTAGATTTGCCTAAGATCCAAATAGGATCTTAATGCCAGTTTCTCAATATCACAGAAATTGTAAGTAAATACGCTGTTCTCGTGCAATTACGCCTTAGCTTTTGCCATATTTGGTTTCTGAGATTTCCTGGTAAATCAGAAAAGTACCAAGCTATTCCTATAAACGTATCTAAGTATTCAATGAGAGTTCATGGTTTATTGAATGCACATCAATCGCTCTTTTCTGTTGAACGTTTCTTAAATCTTCAGAAAAGTTCCAGACTCTGTTTTTTTTGCTGGGTATTTCACTAGCAGTAATTAGGTATATTAGTTCCCTGAATTTTCCAGAAGCGTTTCAATTTTTTAAACGGGATAGGCAGGTTTTTACCCCAAGTTTTTTTTTTTATTTATTTATTGTAACTCATGTTGTAAAGCAGCCCCTGTCTGAGGTACTGTTATAATTTCCTGCCTTAAAACAAAGCAGAATGTTTCCCACTTTTTGCCTATTTTTCTCAAAAGTCTTGTTATTAGGAGGGACACTACATTGCTTTTGGGCGTTTTAAATTTATTTTCAAATGTATATAATTAATAAAGCCACATACGTAACATTGAACGCTACATACGCTACATTGAGATATACTCGTATTAGGAGTATATTTCAATTTAGATACAATTTTTTTTTTTTGACATGAATTCGGTGATATCAAAAAAAAAAAAAGCCTACGTCAAATTGTTATTTTGTTATTCTGGCACTTATATCATTTTCCATCTGTGTTCTTCAATTCTTTGTCTTGAAGTATATACATGAAAACATAAATTCAAAGGGTGTACTGTATTTTTTTTATACATGTAACCAAAAATATCAAAAACAAAACAATGCTTATCCTTCGAGAAGTATTGAATAAAAATGATAGGAGTTAATGGGAGTTCAGTTTCCGTACCTATCTGCTTTTACAGCGAAAATTTTCCAACTTGAATGGGAATCCAGACACAAGTTAAAAGCAAGACGTTCAGACATTTTAAAAAAAGTCTGAAAATATGCAAATGTTAATTTGTTAATTAGTTGATGCGTTAATTGCTAATGCGTTGATATTGTTTATGAGTGTTTGAACTACTTATCAGAGATAATTAGAAATCTTGCTGAAAACTTTGGCCTTTTAAATGGGCTTCATATCTCACTATAAAATACACTAACACAACGATTCTAAGAAGAAGTTATTTCAAACTATCGGTACATACCTAAGAATTAACACTCGCTTACTTTTAATAACCTGACCTCAGACGGGCAATGCCCTTTCATTGCGCCAATAGCATTCGGTTTCAGACATTTCCTTTCAACTAAACTCTGAACTCGACCTTTGTTCGATAATGCCATTCCAGCGTAGAATTAAATAACGTGGAATCGCTCCAGATGCTGTTCTCTCCACCCCGGCCATAGACAGAGGAGGGATAAATTAAAGCGAATTTTCAACGTCTAAAATAATTTCGGGAGTGAGAGCGAATATCGTTTGGAATGGAAAAATCGTGTTCGGAATTTTGAGTGAATTAAACATGGCGGACCCTGATGCGGATTCTATGCTAATGTTCTCGTGCAAGATTTCATTTCCAGTTAATTCATGATCGCTTTTTTTTTTCTTTCGCATCCTTTTTGGCTACGATTTCAACTTGGAATTGGAGTTTCTTAATTGTTTAAATGCGTTCACGTAAAGTGACTGTCAATAATTTTTGTGTGTCGAGTTTTCTTCAAGGGAAAGTGACATGCAAGAAGCTGGCCTGAGTTGCCTAAACTTCATAGCGTGCTGTTTTACTTCCTTAATTAATATAAGCGTTGTTTTTTTATTGTTATTTGAATACAACTTTAAGAGCATGATTATCTTATAGAACGACTCGGTTGCTCTTGTTAATTATAATTCAACTCGCTTAATTTGAGCGTGTATTGCAGGTGATGTGATGATTAAAACAATAAACTCTAAAAAGAGGTAATTGTGCTTTTAGGTGCTATAATTATTGTCGCGCTATTGTCAAAAAAAAAAGGAAGAAAAAAAAAAGAAAGAAAAATAAATCAATAAATAAAATTCAGATAATACGGTGGGTGAGAAATGGACCATAGATAACAATTATTATACAGAAATTTCCAATGTACCATTTGAAAATTGAAGGAAGATATGAACAAAAAACCTTTAAGAGAGTGGGATGAAAAATAGTGATCAAGGGAACAAGATAATACGATGTTGATTAATGGAATTTTATTATTGCATCTTGAAGAAACGATGTAACATATGTTTTATCATTTATTATAAAGTATGAAATTTTAAATATATACATTTTTTCTTTAAGTAGTGAAGTTTTGCTTCTGCAGAGAACAAAAAATAACTTAAAAAACGAAAATTGAGTGGCAAAGATAACGCAATTTTTCTAAAAGTTCTTAAAATGTTTACTCATGATCTCTGAAAGGGAACAAAACTATTTTGATTTATTTCTGCTTATTAAGTAAAAAATCCTCATTGGTTACTCAAAATAGTCGTCAATTATTTTATTTAGGTTATACATTGGAAAAATAAACTACTCCTTTTACAGTATAATACCGGTAGCCGAGGTTCCAGTTTAAATCTGTGAAATAACAGCTAATTTTGTAATCTTACAGTTGTAAACACTCAACTGTTACACCAACGTTAAATACAACATTCAGACATGAAATAATCCACCAAATAAATGTATTAAATCAATAAATAAACATTAAAAGTTTCACTAAAATATATTTCAAATCACTAAGAGCAAATAAAGTGGAAAGCTTTTTTATTCCTTTCGAAAAAGTTGAAAGTAGACAAGTCGCCAAACTCTCATGGTACTCCTATTTAAGACTAAGATGCTATTTTCGCTCAAAATAACTTCATATCTTAAAATTTATTGTATCATTATATCAAGCAAGAAAAGAGTAGAAAATATTTTCGGTTGGTTTAAACACCATATTTTTAAGCAGTTGTATACGATCGTATATAATAGTCCAGTTTTCATTAGTATTTTTTAAATTAGAGAAGAAATACAAAAAATGAATCATTTTTAGTTTATGAAAGCTTAAATACACATTTTATTTGAATTTAAATGGCATTTTAATCACGCACAACCACCCTATTCATATACTTTCGCAGTTATGAAAAAGATTAATAATGCATAATACAATAATGCATATGTATAATACAAAAGCGTAAAATAAATACGTTTTACTAAACAAAGAATTTTTGCTGTTATGTTAATAGTTAACTAAGCTGTCTTATTGGTCTGTCTCGTGCTTTTATTCCGTTGTAGCTTTAGGTAAATGTCGGTCGTAGTTGCGCTAATTTACTTAATTAATTTAAACAAGACGGATTTACCTGCTATAAATTCAACTAAGTATGTCATAAATACAAATGTTTTCTCACGTCCTCTGTATCATTTGCATTAGCTAATATTTTTGAAACTATAGACTCTAAAATATCTCATTTGCCTATTTGGTAGCAAAAAAAATACAGTTTTTTAATAATTCCTTAAAAATATCAAGGTGCAATCTGAAAATGTATACGTCACTCTGAGTCAAGCGCATTTTATCTCGATTTTATACATGCTGTCCAAGATCTGTGAAACCTTTGTAATTCAGGATGCCCGTATCAAATGCACCGAATTTGAACAGTGTTTTTGTTCTTAGTTGAAGCGCTACGAAAACAGGCCCGTCATTTAGGGGGGACAAGGGGGTCAATCCCCCCCCCCGGACTTTGAGAAATAAATGTATTAACATACTAGTGGGCGTGGTTTTTGATCTTTTCCGATGAAATTCCACTGTGTTTGGACCCTTTGTCCCCACCTTGAAAAACTTGAAATGACAGCCCTGTACGAGAGTCATATATTGTCAATTTTTGGCAGCCGAATTCTTAGAGTTTGTAGACAAATGTATTTTCTCGGGCTTGACGCACCTGCGCTGTTGATGATCGGATAAAAAACAAAATGGCACCTTTGTGAGATAAAGCACAAATTGTTCTCTAGTATGCAGTGCACAACTCAACAGATAGTGTAAAAGCACAAGAAAGCTAAAGTTAGATAACAATACTTAAAAGGGGTTACTAAAATAAAATCGAAACTCCTCTACGTGAGCTCCATTAGTTGCCCGGAGCAACTTTAATAGCCATGAGCTCCCTTAGTTGTTTAGTGAGCAGAATTAGTAGCTCCCTTAGTAGCTATTTTGGCACACTTCCTGTTTCGAAAAAAAGTTTGAGCCAGTTTGCTGTTATACTCGCAGGATTTTTTTTAATAAAATATTCGAAACATTCTTTATACTGTTATCACGGATTACAGATTGTATCTGCAGTGCATACCGGAGAACAATTTGTGCCTTCTCTTAGGAGACGCCATTTTTTTTTCTTTGTATGCTCATAAAAAGTACTGGTGAGTCAAATGCTCAAAAAAAAAAAAAAAAAAAAAAAAAAAAACTAAATCTTTGAACTTAGCTGTTAAATGTTGCCAAGATCACCCTAGTAGCGCTTTAACTTTTTTTTAATCGACTGTTTAAAATTAATGTATGTGATTGGGCATCCTGTGTATCCAGAATAAGCTTTTTTAGATGTCCACTAAAAATGAATAGCATACATTTTTTTTTTTCAAATTTCTTGTTTTGCTGAAAAAAAACGCCTCGATAAGTTTAAGTTCTTCTTGTTATCTTTAAGGACAGTAACATAGTACAAACTCAAGTTTAAAACTCATTTTTTATGCATTTATTTTTTTTAATTCTGAAACTAAATAAAAGAGCGTTTCAAAACTTCCTACTGAATTTTCGTCAGCATGACGGATCTCAATTAGTAAGAACATCACAAATATTCCCTTTATGACAAAAAAAAAAGTTGGTATGAACCCCACACTACTTCCTTTTACTTGTAAATTTCTTAGTAGATGCCTTAAGTGTTAAACAATAGTGCTTGGAGTGAGCCCCCAGTTTGTCACGAATCAATGCAAAATAATGTTTTACTATGCTTAAATTTCTAAATATCGCCGATTTTAACGCATTTAGTGGATTTTTCGCAAAATATCGCCAATAGCGCCAAATTTAACCCTAATTTAAAGTAAAAAAAAAGCCAAATGCGTAACAGCTTGGCGAGATATATCGCCAAGTAGGCGATCACAATATAGGCGATTTTTTTCCGTGATCACAATACTTCCTTTACTACGTAAAAGGAAGAAAAAATCGTAGCAGATTAGAGATAGGTATCTGAACTACTGTAAGTCGGTATACTGTATTTTAAGAAACATGTTGTGAATAAGACGGAGTCCTCCAAAAGCTCCTTCGTGTAACCTCCACAGTGCACACCTTTAGGGAAAGCATTTCGCTGACTTAAATCGTGCCTTTTAATCTCGTGAAATGACTGGGTCACTTTTATTTTTATTTTTTTTGGATGGGGAAAAATAAAACTGACTTTGACTAGGTGAAAAACAAAATAGGAATTAAAAGAGATAGAAGGAAAGCAAATATCAACTACAAAACAAAGCAATTTGAAAATGTCACCCAAAGTTGAATTCTAGAAATTCTCTTAATATGATGGACAGTAAATCAAAAGTGAAATGTTCCGTTTAAATTAGAAGAAAATAAATGCGCAGCTTTTAATGAAACTATCTTCACTTTGTAAATCTCACTAGTTCTAATTGTCGCCTTAATGCTATTTATTTATTGCTACACAAAGACAGAGTTATTCTCTGTATTTTATTTGGTTATTGCAAAATGTACAGGTTATTCTTCTGAAGTAGGATTGTCAAACTAATATTACCATTTATTCTCAATAAAATAAATTAGTTCAAACTGTTTCAAGTTTTTCAAAATATACGAATAAGTTTTTTACGGTAAAAAAAAAACCTAAATTCACCTAAATCTCTTTTTCTTTTAATGTGCACCTAAACTTAGTGAAAATAAACTACAAAAAATAACCCTTAAGTATTGTTAAAAGTATCTAAATTATAAACAAAATAATAGTAATTTATAACTAAACATCATTAGTATTTTTTGCATACGTATTTTAAATATCATTGAAAATTATTTTAAATTTTTTAACAGGTGAAATACTTACTTCTCAAACTAATATTGTCTAACTTCAAATTGTGTTAAGAAAACTTAAAATTGATTAGCTTTGTTTCAACAGTTTTCTGTCTATGTGTGCTGAAAGACGAAGCACTAAAGAAATTTAAACAAGGAAGCTAACATAATTATAGCAATTTAGAAAGCAGCGGAAGTTTAGGAAAACAGCTGAAGTATTTCCTGTAGCAGTTAGCTCTTTATAATATGCCTTCCTACGAAATTTGTAAGGATCATAATGTTTATTATCTTCCGGAAGAACATTTTTAAATAATAAAAATATATTTAGGTTATAGAATTTATTTTAGTTCTGGTTAAAAATAGCAGGATTTTGAGTTGTTGTTTGTTTGTAATGAGCAGCAATATCCAAAAGTAATAAAACTGCAATAAAGTTTTAAAGCTTTTAAGCTCACTCTAATTATATTTACGGTCAATTTACTGCCAGAGAAATTTTTGAAAAGTCAAACTAGATTCATGGGAAGCATTTTTAAATCAAGTTCCTTGAGTTTAATCACTACAATAATGACTAAAAAATTTAATTATCTAATTATCTAATTAAAATAACTAAATAGGGAGAACATGAAAGAGGTAATGAGAAAGAATGAGATTAAGTGATTAGGATAACTGGAGAAAAGAAACATATATGCATGTTATGCATTTGACTATTAATAATCCAATTTTATCGAGTTTTCTGAATTGATCAGAAAATTAACTAAAAACAAATTTGTTAAGAGGAAAATATTATTTAAAAAAATAGACAATTACTCAAAATGAATGAATAAAATATACAATTTTTAAAACAGCGCCTACTTATTTCTAATGATGTATCAGATATGACAAATCAAAGAAAGAATTGACCTGAAAAGCTGCGTATTTGTGTTTAATTAACGTTGGTTTTATACTTTCACAATATGTTTATAAAGTTGGTGTCCTCCCACTTTTATCATATATACAGTATACACATGAGTTTTAAAAACGAAACACGCATGATGATATTTTTTTTGTTACTCGATTGCAAGAATAATTTATGTTGTAATATTCCAATCTATGCGACAGTTTTCATGGTGACGTGTAAAAAATGTATTTTTTGATAACGCGAAATTCCGTGCTTGACAGATTACATATCTGTGAACGACAAGAAATAGGTATAATAGCAATTGGATATTACGTGACAAGAGCATTATCACATGTTTTCTTCTTTTTTCCTAATTTCTCCTAATGCAGCTTTCATTTACATGCAGATATTTAGATATGAATCTGCTAAATGAGAATCGGTTTTTAATTATCTCCTAAATATCTGTCAAGACCATTAAAGATCAAAGTAGCTTTTTTTTTCTCTCTCAACGGGAATTTTAGTGTTGTTATTTAATATAACTATGGCAGGGATTCAAGTGAAACAGGCGATCGCAAATGACAATCGCTACTGGAAATGAATTACATTAGAACGTTTCTTGATAAAAACATCGTGACGTCAGCGTGACGTTTGCCTATGAAAAACGAGCTAGATAAAATGTCACAGCCTACTTGGCGAATAAGAGGAAATCGCTGAGTGCTTGTGAGCTCTTTTTGGCTCCACCAGTAGTGACGTCATGCCAAGTTAAGTTGATGATAATGTAATTCACTTCCAGTAGCAATTGCAATTCGAAACGATCGCAGTGCTGTTTCACTTGAATCCCTGCCTATATTTCACAATCATCCTAAATGATGCTTACAGTTGCGTTATTTATCCTATGTAATATACTTCGAGCTTACTTTTAGTACACTGCAAAAAATAATTTCTGTTTTTAGAGTATAATACTGGCAGCCGAGGTTCAAATTTGAAACTGTAAAATGAACAGCAATAAACCAAAACTAGCAATTTTACAGTATCTTACTGTAAAGTTAGCAATTTTAGTTTATTGTTGTAAAATTTTACTGTAAAAGCAACCGTATAATACTTTCAGCAGAGCTGCAAATGCACGGTAATAAACTGTTAAATTAGCAATTTTACAGTTCAGCACTGTAAAAGCAGTAATGTTACAGTTTATTACTACAAAATTGGCTGTATTTTACTGTAAAAACAACATTCATTTTTTTACAGTGCAGTGGCATTTGTATACGAAATCGTATTACGTAAGAGACGATATCAGAGCTAGCTTTTGTGGATACTAGATCGCAATGAAAACAGTAAATTAAATGAAAAATGCTCAAATAGCTATTTGATGGGTGATTAAATCTTTGTGGCATTAAAGTTACAGTACTATAAGTAAAAAAAATGTCATTAAAAATAATAAATAAAAAAAAAATCCGCTGAAGTACCGATGTGAAGTATTCATACTCCATAAAGTCGTTTCTAATAGAGTTTCCCCCCTATATTTTAAATGCCTCTTCCAACTCCCCTCCATGTTCCTAAGTTTGTAATACTTTTTAATATATCGGTCCCCATAAGTACTTAGAATCCCCCTGTTGTTTGATAGGAGGATGAAAAATGCTCTTGATGCTTCTCTTGCGTTCCTCTAAAAGACTGAAAAGGGAGGAGATGCACAGATGGTATATGGGTGGGAGAACTTCTTACCTGCCTGATGAGGATTTAAAGAGACTCAGTCTCTGACTTAAAAAGTGAGGGAAATATATTAGTAGGATCCATCGTGATTTTACAAAATGCAGTTTCGTGCACTTTATTTAATGGATTTTCTTTGGAGAATATATTGAATAAGTAATGGCTATTATCTTTAGAAGGAAAAAAAAAAAAAAAACACGAGGCATATATTAATCACGTTTTTATACATTAAAAGTCATTCATTAAAAAAAAGGTCTAATATTTTTCCCTACACGTATTATCAAGTCAATTTCGTAGCAGTTTGCTATTTTTGAAATTTATCTTTGAAATTTCCCAGTAGACAATTCGTTGATGAATATGTTTTTTATCAAAGGGTGATTCCGTTTAAAGTAAATTCGATATGACTTTCAAAGTGCCAGATGAAGAGGGCCCAATCAATGCCTAAAGTGACTTAAAATGCTTTTTTAATAGAATCGTTACGCATTGTTTATATCTTGTCTCACTATGCAGTTTTATAAGAAAATACCAAAAATTGAAAAATATTTAAATCTACAGTATACATTCGAACTAATTGTTACGTTTTCTTGTCACGAGTGCATAATATGGTTGAATGGAATTTTCTCCCACTTTCACATCAGCGCAAGATCATTAAACTCCATTAAAATAGCAGAAGCAAATTATAAAAGATAATACAAAATAATAATAATAATAATAATTCCACGTTTTGCATTTCCCTTTTTAAAAGGCAAAAGAAACAAAGGTCAATACCAGAAACTGCATAAAATCATCAGTTATTAAAAAGCGAATGTAATAAAGGTTTGTAAACGTGGATAAAAAAAAAAAAATATCTTCTTGAAAGCATATGCCCTAAAGCTGGATCCTTTTTTTCTGAGGAAGTCCCTTATAAGTGTTTAGGAAAATTTTATTCTTAAATTCGGATACATATGTTTCTCTTACTAAAATTGAAAGCATAACATGTTTCGAAATTAGTCAGAATAAATTTTGCAAAAAAAGAAACATTATCATCATAGGTGAAAAATTCTTTAAAAATGACACATTTCAACATTCTTGTCTCATAGATCATGAGAAGAATTGTAATAGTAAAACTTTTTTTACAATTGCAATAGTAAAACCATTTTTTCGTGAAAAAGAACAAATACATTTGATCAGCACGGCTAAAAGATTTTTTACCCTTATCTCAAAAGTATAGAACTATAGAAAGAAACTAAATTCGATTACACCTTCACGTTAGGTTTAAATGCATCCTCTCGATGGCAAAAGACGAAACAAGCAACTGTGTCTTCGAATTTGCATTCCGTTCAGCTGCAACGACACTAAACAAATTTAATCGCGCCGTAAAAGGAGTGAACGTAATGAAATTTGTATGAAAGATCCGATGCGGGATTTTATCTGAGAAAGAGACATCGACTCAGAAGAAGCAGAAATATTTCATCGAATAAACAATGTTCGATTTCTATGTCTGGGAGAATCTTTAAATTTGTTGCTTGATAGGTGTTGGCAATTAATTTAACGTGCGGTGTTAATGCTGCTATAACATAGTTCCCGCAGCTTCACTCCGTTATATCGAACTAAAAAATTTCGGAGAGTACGGGAAAAAATTCAAAGAGTTGAATAATGTTATTTAAAGTCATTCATTTTTAGAGTTTTTGGAACCATTTTTAAATTGAAAAATATTATCTCGAGAGGCTAAAATGTAATGCTGACCTATTGATGCTAGAAGGGAACTTTTGAGACAACGAGCTTTTCAGAATTCAAAAATTTATTTTTTGCACTCCACCTACGTCTGAAATCCTATCTACTCCAGACAGTCAATGTCTTTCGGATCAGTACTGGTAGCATTGGATACATAACCTCAAGCGAAAGCAATTTTACCCTTTTAAACCTTAAAGGGTCACAGTACCTCAAAAATGACCAAAAGACCAAAAAAAAAAAAATTATGACTTATTTCAAAAGTAAAAGTCATTTAAAACACTCGGAAAAAATAGCATTGCTCTAGCAAAATTATTTAAAAAGTTATCAGTGACTTTAACGCATGCTTGCTATGTGTTCGAATGGAAAAGCAAAACTTCAAAGTGCTTTTTATCAATGATCAGTTTTTATTGTTTCTGTGTTATTGTAAATGCTAAAGAATTCTTGTCTATAAAAGATACAACTTTAAAGCAATATTTTTCACATTCAGGATAATATATATCACAAAACTGTGCATTGAATAAGCATTTCATAAATTACTAAAATTTTTAGAGCTTGTTAAACCTCGAAAAACAAAATTTTCTAAGAATTTTTTACATAAAAGGTCACAAAATATTTTCAAATAAATATATAAGAAAATGAATGCACAGATTTTTAGAGGTAATTCTTGTGATTATGTAGCAAAAATAAATTTTAAAATTAGTACAAAAACAAAAAAAAAGCCTTAGGGTTTTTTAAAAATTGAAATTTTCTTAAATTTTTCAAATTTTCCAAAAAAGTGGGCAAAATTTGTAATACTTGAAAATAAATTATTGATTGTTAAATAAGTGCGGAAACAAAGATTCCAAAGAATTACGTTTCTCACGTAAATTTAAGAAAATTGTTAGAAAGGTAGGGGAAGACCGCCTATATTGGACCCCCTAAGAACAGGAGGCCTGTGTCGCTCTATGTGAAGCAAAACAAAAATACAAAATAGGGCATCGTAAGCTTAATTTAATCAGGAACCGCCCTAGGAGCTTATATTTTCTAAAAATATGGAAATTATTTTTAAAAAAATTATCTTACAAAAAGTTGCAAAAGTCCAATTTAGGAATATATGCGCCTATATTGAACCATGCGCTTCCTAAATTGGACCGTACCAGAAAATCATAGAATAATTTATATTTGAACTAAACATCTTTTTTCCAGGATTTGCAATAGAATTTCTTTTGCTTCGGTATCATTCAGGCAGTGTTGATACACTCGCCGATAGCATTTCATGCATTTAATCATTTTTTGCGCTTCATCTCTATGACAAATATTACAATAACAGTTGTTTTGTGCAGTTTCTTGCTTATTCTTGTGTGACTTTTTCTGCTCTATGCTTCTTTCATACGGCGTTTGAATGATTGCTGAGATAGTCTTCCTTTTTGTGTTTTCTATTTTTTAGGTAAATTGATATGTGAGCCTACAAAATCATAGTTGAACTTGACAATCATGCTTTGATGAGAACTATCCGCTGATTATACAGAGCTTGTACTAATTTAAGTCGTAGCTAGTTCTTGTACATGGTGTACAACAGTACAACTTACACCGAACATGTAGCCTGCTCACTTTGAGTAGTTTTGTCTACTTACCTCGAACTCTGCTCCAGCCAAGTCAATGCCGCTAAACACATGTCAGTTAACAGGCCAAACTCCTGTTCTTTAGAATCAACTCACAACATTTGCCATGGCCTTGATTGAGGTTTACCCATAAGAGTTACCAAACAGTTCTTCTATTCGATATTGGGTAATGGATCTCATTAGATGTTCTCGCATCCATGTATCACATACTGCATTAAAATATGTTGACAGAGGCTGAAAAAAGATAACATCTTGCATGGTGTGCTTTAAGAGAAAGCATTATTATATCGCTCTCGTTAACCAAGTTTATTGCATCTATGCTCTTGGTTTAACGGTTTTGATTAAATATTGTATCAATTGTGTGAGTTATCGTTTGTGATCCAACCTTTTTTTAAACAAGCATATTGCTCACCAAGGGATGCTTTTTCGATAAGCAAATACATGGAACGTATTCTTTTGAAAATAAGCATGGGGAGGGAGGGGGTGTTTAGCAATTCTGTTGCACTCAATGCAGCAAATAGCAAGTGTGTTTCTAACACGTTCACCACACAATACTGCTCCAAACTGGTTTTTACTTTTATATGTCGATATATTTTGGGGTTTTGGGCATCGAAAAGACCGGTTTCAGCTACATTGTACATTTTAGTAGCATATTAATTGTTTCTTTTTAAAATCTTTTCAAGCAAATCGAAGAATTTCATTTTTTTCCCTCGGTAAACCAGCATAAACTTTAATTAAATTAATAACTATGTTTAACAACCTGAAACTACAACTTAATGGAAAAAGGGAAAAAAAAGACAAATATTTCAAGAATTTGCAGCTTCTAAAAAATGTGCTTGATAAAAAAAATGAATATCGTGAATAGGTGTTAAAGTATGCTTAAAATAATCTTAACTACGCTATTAAATCAGATGAGTCACTTATTCAATGTTACAATTTATGAAAAGTCTTGCTTAAAATCATATTCTTAAATTGGACCACCGGTCCAATATAGGAAAAATTTTTCGGTCCAATAAAGGAAAACATGCCATTTTTTATTCTTCAGCTTATTTCTCTGTCAAAAATTATCACAACCGCGCATGTAAATACATGGATGTGATCCTTATTAAACACAGATTATCGTGCTATAACAGCAGTTTACCTCAGCTTAAAAGTTTTAGTATTATCTTACTAAGTACAAGTCCGCAAAATAAGATTGTACACGTTTCCAACATAAATCATGCCGTAACTCACGCTGCACAGTTCGAAGACTGGTGAAACTTCATACACATTCATTTTATTCCTAAAACTTTATGTATCTACCGTTAAAGTTTAGCATAGATCTCTGTACTAGATTTTAAGCCCGAGATCCAATTTAATCAGTGGTCCAATATAGGCGGTCTTCCCCTACTGTAACACCTTAAAGTCAGAGATAGAAATTGATAAAAATAGCACTTAGCTTAACAACTGCCACCCGCCACTGGCATTAAAACTGAAGGTGACGATCGGTGGTCAGAGAACAAAGTGAGCAAGAAGTGGAGCCCCGAAGTATTAGTAAAAATTCGTCGATTTTTTAACGTAGTGTGTAGTTCAGCGATCGTTAAGACATCTCATATCATCAACAGTCTTTAAATCTAGTTCAAAAGTAGCTTGAACTTCAAAGGATTTACCTAAAAACTACTTTGTTCTACTTTTTATTTACTATTTTTGTTTTAATTGAAATTTAATTAAAATATATTTTTGAAACGAATTTTTAAAGCAAAAATTTCACAAAATCTGCCTAATAAAAACGGTTAAAGTTATCGCATTCCTTCTGTTATACGTCTATTCGATTGAGTTTTCTATTCCTAAGATACCTTTTAGCAATATCAGCCTTGAAATGTAATTCAATAACCTAAGTTGTTGATTTTAAGGCGGATTTCTTTCTATTATCTCTCTCTTTTTTTTTGATCTAATTATATAGAATTTAAAATAGTTTTAAAAATAGTTTTCTTCAAATAGAAGCATGATTTTATATTGTTCTTATTTTATTGAATTCTTTATATCAATCATGTGTTCTACCGGAGGGGTACAGGGATCTTTTATTGGTTCTAATTGTAACACGAAAAAAATAATATACCATCTTCGGGAGTTGGTGAGTGGTGGAGAGCCAGATGGGGTTAAAGTACACTGCTCGACATTGAAAATGCAACACCAAGAAGGAGTGGTCAGAAATTCATGCAAATTTTACCGTAGACGCACGTCATTGAGTTATGCAAATGATATGAAATGCGCAGCTCTCCGACGCACGTGAAGTAAGATATAAGAGAATGAAGTTGAAAAGTGGGCTATGTTCATGTTGGTTTTTCTGCCAGACTAATTATGGGAGAAATTTGGTTTTTGTCTCGAAGGATACGTGTGATAGGAGGAAATGCCACGCCGTCCTCAACGAAGACACTTCCAGCATATAGACGACTTTACAAGGGGCATGGTGATCGGACTGAGAAGGGGAGGATGGTCCATACGTCAAATTGCAGCTGATACCCACATGGATGCAAGCACTGTGCATCGGCTGTGTCGGAGATGGTTGGAAAGAGGAAATGTAGCCACATTGAGGGGTGCAGGTGCAGCCAGAGTGACGTCAGACCGCTTGGATCGACGGATTCACCGACAAGCTGTGGCGGACCCGCAAGTCACTTGTACGTCGATTCTGCAGCACGTGCAAGGTACCCTGGATGTTCCTGTGTCGACCAGAACCATTTCCCGTCGACTGGTTGCACGTGGCCTGCAATCACGGCGCCCGCTAAGAAGACTGCCATTGACCTCACAGCACAGACTCCAACGTTTGGAATGGTGCCGGACCAGAGCGACGTGGATGGCAGAATGGCAAACCGTAGTGTTCTCAGATGAATCCCGCTTCTGTTTGTCCAGCGATAGTCATCGCATACGTGTGTGGCGTCGACGTGGAGAAAGATCGAATCCGGCAGTAACTGTGGAACGCCCCACAGCGCGACAACGTGGCATAATGGTTTGGGGCGCTATTGCATACAATTCCGTATCACCTCTAGTTCGTATTCGGGGCACTATGACGGCCCAACGATATGTAGATAATATACTGCGGCCGGTGGCAATCCCCTACCTTCAGGGTCTGCCAAATGCAATTTTTCAACAGGATAACGCCCGGCCTCACAGTGCTCGAATCAGCCAACATGCTCTACGAGGTGTACAGATGCTTTCCTGGTCACCATACTCTCCTGACTTGTCACCAATCGAACATGTGTGGGACGTGATTGGACGCCGTTTGCAGAACCCGCCACTGCCTCGTTCAGAGGACGAACTGTGGCAAATGGCTGAAAGGGAATGGAGTGCCATCCCTCAGGACACCATCCGCAGGCTTATTGACTCCATGCCTAGACGTGTTTCTTCGTGCATCGCTGTCCGCGGTGGTCCTACTTCTTACTGAGCTGACGCCGTCATCGCTCTAAATTTTTCTTATTTATTTTGAAATAAATATCACTTATTGTTCCATGCTGTCTCTGTCTTCTTACCAAATTTCATCAATTTCTGACCACTCCTTCTTGGTGTTGCATTTTCAATGTCGAGCAGTGTATATGACAAGCAATTCATTCATTAATGCAAAAGTTTTCAAGTGTAAGAAACTTGAGTCACAATTTTGACTCGCCCACTTTGATGCCCACTATTATCTTTAAACAAAAATAGCGTGGGCAACTAAATAAATTCTTATCATTATTCAGGTGTGACAAACAATTTAAAGACATAGTTATTTTCGGTTTATTGTCATAAGCTAAAACACACACTTTAAAGAATACATAACTCAATTTTCTTACTGTTACTAGAACTTTCGAACTGTTCTGTGCTCAAAATACTCTTGAAAGAGAGAAAGAAAACAAGAAACTTAAAAAAACAAGTTTTCTCAACTATTTCCACCGCTCCAATCAAGTTAAACAAATTTAATCCAGCTTTAAATGCAAAAAGTAGTGGCATTTAATGGAAATTTTATCACGCTTGTTGTTTCTCGCAAAAGAACCGCAAAGAATGAATAGGAATATTTCAGATTCTTCAAATCTAGGATATTATACGCCGAAATAAACTTAACGCTACTCCACATTGCAGTTTAATAAAGAAATGTTTAAGCCGGAAACATTATATGACTCCTGACATTCATGATGGCAAGTTTCCAGATTTCTGATCAAAGGAGTATCGTAGCATTTTTTTGCCGTTTCCTATTCCTATGTTCTTTACCCACTGGGTCGCATTATTTGATACAATTTTTTGATCTAGATTCCAGGACTTTTGAAATTTGATTTTGGATTTACTGGGGTTTGTTTTCCATGTTTATTTTATGGTTTGTCATGGTGAATCTACTTAATCTTGAAAACATAGAATGTTTTGCGGTATTATTTGGAACGAAGTAGTTTACAAAAGATAAATTCCCATGCGATGCATTGTTCGTATATTATTTTACTAGAATATAACATTAAACAGAATAAGAAAAATATTTTCTTATTCAAAATAAATTTTCGTTCATTATTTGAAAAAACAACATTAGTAAAAAAACAAAAAAAAAAACCACATTTGATAGATCTAAAGTATAATTTTTCTCTTCTTTATAAACAAAACAAAAAATTTTCTAGCAAATAGTAGTCATGTTATTTCATTTTTAGGTTAAAGAATTTTAGAGTGCTGGGATGTCCAAAGTAGAGTTTTCAAACATAAGTTTTAAACCAAAAAAAAAAAAAAAAAGACAACTATAGGTTATGAAAGATTAGTCGTGTTTTCAGGCAAATTAGGCTTTGGGTAAATCATTATTAAGCAGACATGTTCAACAAATACACAGAGGTATTGTCGAATACTAGAAGCAATGGCAATATTCAGAATAAAAAGAACTAATAGGTGTTTGCCTAAAAGTGGCGGTATGTGGATTCTTACAAGATGAATGATTCAAATTTTTAAGTCTATGTAAGAGCTATTAATACGCTATGTTGTGTATTTTAGTTTTTAAAGTCAGATAATTATAATTTATTTCATTCATAAGTAGATGACAGCTAAAACGAATAACGTTGTAAAAAAGGGGGGGAAGTTCCAATATTCTTGCATGTTACCTCAGACTTTTTACTGATACAATTTCTAGTATTCAAAGTTAAAGAAAACTGATAAGACTGACATAAAAAACACCATAACCCTTTTGGGGTAGCTCAAATTCAGCATTATACAAACCAATCACTGAATTATAAACAAAAAAATATATGCCAAAAATTATATAAATTATAAGCAAAAATAACCACATAATTTAATAAAAACTTTATCCATGATTTGTACATTTTCTTCTCGTAAAAATCATGAATAATCATGTATAAAAACCATTCACTGAACGTGGAGTAAATGTTCTGAAATATTTTAAAACGAACTTTATATTCGGGTTATCGAAAGTCTACAACAATTTGCGCTGCAAATGTTTGATATTAACAAACATATGCAGTGTTAAAGAACTAGCTTATTGAAATATATAAATGAAACTCAACACTTGTCTTCAATTCAGACATAACTATGAAAACCTTTTTGCATTATATTTGCCGAAGACAGAACTGAAAGGAACTTAAATAAATTTTCCTGTACTTCTAAGTAAAGAAATATTCAAGCAGGAAACATTAGAAGATATTTGACATTCCTCGTGGCAAGTTTCCAGACTGCTGATCAAAAGAATCCGGAGAAGCTATTTTCCTTTTTCCACTGCATCCCCATGTTCTTTACTTGATGAGGCTCAATATTTTCTAAGGGAATCTAAAATTTGATTTCGAATTCCTTTCCGCGTTTGTTTTGTGATTTTTCATTTATAAGTCACTATTGCGAAGCTATTTAAAGTTGGGAAATGGAAACGTTTTCAGTTCCTTTCAAACGCAAATGAGCTTTTTGTGTAAAACAAATTCAGTAGTTCGATGCCATTGCTTCTTGTATTTTCACTTTTATAGAGGACATGCTCATTCGCGGAAATAAAGCTGAGTCCTTTGATGGTTCACATTGCTCTTTTAAATAACATCGTCTAGATACTGCTTAGTGGAAAAAATTGAAGCCCTCTATTTGATGGAAAACATTAGATGCTGGAAGTGCTGAAAATATGTGTTTGCATGGATACTAAATTTTGCATCATAGAAATAAAATGCAGATAGTACAATTTTTCATGTCCCATTTCTGTAAATAATTCTTAACATTTAAACTAAAATCCGAACCCCTTTGTAAACTGTCTCTGCCTGCACGATTTCTACTTATACCTAATTTTGCTTTCTTAATGCGAACTATGGACTACAACACTTTTTAGTCAAACTCATGAGGACTTAGAACCCTAAAATTTATTGAAAACGGTTTTTGAGCATACAATAACGGCTTATTCAAGACATAATCCCTTGTAGTACATAATTTGAAATGAGGCTTAGATTAATTTATTTTAGTATTTATGAAAAACTCTTCAAAGAAAAATGGTTGATATAAACATGCCTTAAAACTTACATTTCAACCTAAATAAAGTGACTTATTTTTCACCGATTTCTCAAAATTTATCAATAAAGAATGTTCAGTTAAAATCAACGCCTCCTAAATACTATATGCCTACTACATTTGCCTCGATATATATTTGCCTCATTAGTTCCACACTGAGCGTCACCTTGCTTCAATTCAGTGATGCTGTTGTTATGGTGATAAATCCAAACAATATTCAAATTGAATTTTTTGATTGGTTAATTTTTAAATTTATATTTAGGAATTAACCAACCGTTAATTTCGCCGTCTCGAAGAACACCGATAGATGGCATTGCGTCATGAACTAATGGAGAAATTTTGCTCTGTGCTTAGAAGTACGCATTTAGTACTAATCAGGTGGTTAAAATACACTGTTCAAAACTATTAAATGTTATTGTTATATTTTACATAGATAACCGTAAAGGGAATTACTTTTTATAGAAAATTACAAATATATGGACACATATTTAATTTTTATGCTTCGGATAAAGCGGAAAATAAAATTGCAAAGAGCTCAATCTATAAACTACCTGTAATGTCAGAACTATGATGCACTTAATAAGACGAAATACCACTCTATAAGTAATATTTCGTCTTCCAAACATAAAGGATTTGGATTTTTATCAAAATTGCTTCTCATTTTCAGTTATAAAGATGTGACCATACAATCCATCAAAATACTTCGGAAAGTAAAAAAAGAAACACATGACCGGAAAAAAATCTTTCTTTAAAATATTGTAAACGGCTACATTCATGTTTTTTGGAGAAAAAAAAACTTACAACAGGCAATGCGTAAAACAAAATCATAATATAATATATTATGATTAATAATATAATATATTATGGATAATATTACATCATTTGAGTGTTTCACCCACTTTGCAAAACTTGAAAGTTACTTTATATGTGTCACTAAGTCACCAGCATTTCATAGAATTCGATATTTTCATAATAAATATTACTCTTTAGAAACCATGATGTAATTTGATTCATAATTAATACTTTGAATAGCATGAAAATCTCGCACCTTAAACAATTAAAGAAATCTACTTTAAAAATTTAGACACTGTAATTACATTTTTAAAAACAATGAAACGTGGTATAATTTTCCCTCTAAACATAATTCAATTTTTAAAACAAAGTTCACAGCACGCTCAAATCGTTACATTCTTTAAAATATGTCGCATTAGAGCCACCTAAAAGAAATGGTATCAACTAAGCAGTTGATGTAAACCATTGAGAATTCCACACATTCCTTCATCTTTAATTTGAAACAATTCACATTATGTTGCCAAGAGATACCTACGGGAATTTCTGCTATGTTTAATTTTGTCTGAAATGACATTCATCATGAATTACAGACTGAGACTTAACGAACGAAATGTGTTGAAAACGTGAGATTTGAAATGAAGTCTAAAGGTTGTAATTATTATGACTCTTGCAGGAAATGACAAATTGTGACAAAGAAAGAACTCGGATTTAAATCAATTCGTAACGGAATGAAAAGTTAATTTTTGTGAACATAAATATTGTTATGAATTATTAGTACAAGTGTAAGTCACATGTCCTGCGTGTATTTTCTATGTAAGTGAAATGAAATTCTGCATAGCTTTAAGCGTTAAAAAATGTGACACCATTTTAAAAGTTGTTAAGAAATTGAAATTAATGTTAACCATTTGTGTCTAATGCTGTTAGATATATACTATTTTTATGTATCTAAACATCGGTTGTTATACAAGGTACCCGTTACAGTTCGTTGCCACCCTAAAAATTTTTGAACCACAAGATCTATAGCCATAAATATGGAGTTTGGGTATTGTATAATTGCCATTTAAGCCACAGGCAGTGGCTACGGAAGGAAAAATTTGGAGTTAGCGTTCTTATCTGAGAAACAGTCAGTGATGCAGGAAAAAAAGTCGATTACAAAGTTGTTTAATGTCATCAATTTATGAAAGAAAGGACGTTTTCCGACCAGTAATGTCGAAAACAGAAGGCGTAAAAATCATTCCAGCTGCAAGCGAGTATGGTGACTTCACGTTCACCTGATCTGAACAGAAAGGCATTTGCTGGTTAGAGTGCATCACATAGTGAGTGTATGCAACCCTTCAATCAACGTTTTAAAACTTTGAGATCGTAATACGTATGCTATATCAGTGCGTCACCACTTATGTTGTACAATGAGCGGCGGGAATAAGTCTTAACATTTATTTTTGCTGAATGACTTCATATTTAGCATTAAAGAGAGATGAGGCTCATTTCCGGCATGAAAGCCTTTTTCAACGCAATCAAATATATTTTAATTTGATGACGCCAAACAATTTCGTAATTCATTTTTTTTCTTTCTGGCTTATAGTTTCTGAGATACAAACACTAAGGGCCCTGATCCACATTGACGTAAAGCAGAAACGTAAAATGGATTAAATAGTGTTCCTATGGAAAGAACCCGGATTTTCGGTTTCTGCCTTCGGTTTCGGTCGCGTTTTCCGCTGAGGTGGAGCAGAGCCCTAACACTTAATTTGTCCACCAAAAGGTGCTATAAGCAGCTTTAATGCACAGTACGCGGCAATTTTACTATGGCAATATTTCAATTTTGTGAAAATACACTTCTTGCCATTCAGAAATTATTGGGATGGCACCGCCTTTAACGGACACCCTGCTATATTTACCAGTACAGATTCAATATAGTCATATCATTCCCTTTTTACTTCAAACACTATATCTTCAGTTGCAAAATATTTAGGGAATGATAACCAATCCCTAATTTTTGCAATCTTCAAAAAAACTATGTATGTATTCAGAGGGAAATAGTAGGAGTCACTATTTCAAACGTTGCAAAATAATGCTCTTTGAAGAACACACAATAAATCTCTTAGTGTTCTCTCAGAGACACATAAGATCCATTGGGGTATATTTAACAGCACGTGACATTATCTATTGTTTTAATAGTAACTGCTTCCCTGCAAGGCCATCTCGAAATCTGCATCTATATAATATCTCAACATTATTAGCGATCTAAATAGCTTCCCAGAACGATTGGGACAAATTAGGATGCGTCTGGTTTCATGCTGTATTCCTGATGGGATGGTCAGATGACATCATAGCTTGCCATATTCATTTAATATACTCGATTGGCAGGATATATGCTTGTGTTCATAACGTATGAGCTGCATTTGAAGATCAGTAATGTATGAAATGACTTTAATAACGGTATAAAACTTTGATATAGGCTAATAAAAGAAAACTGCATATGATGCCACTAAAAACAATTAATTCCTTCTTTATATTAAATTTAAAATATGAATACATTTTTAAGATATGAAAATAAACGCATACTAATACTATACCATACAAAGAAACAGAGATAAGCTATTGTTCACGGGAGCTATTCTTCAACTGTCAGTTAGCTCCAGCAGCATTTGCAAAAGGAAGCGAACAAATGCCTCCCTTTGCATTCGTTCAGCTTAGTGTTTTTAAAAATAATATACCGCCTAGTAAATTGGTAAACATAATAGTACTTAAAATGTTTAGATTTATGGTCGCAAAACTATTTTTTCAGTGAAAAGCGTAGCGAAACCTACTTTCAAACTACCACGTTTTGAGAACAAACATTCAACACTGATTAACAATCCAACACATTTATTAAACTAAACCCAATAAAATAAACGAACATAAATAAGTGAGAATGTAAGAAATCGAAACAACAGCATTAACAGAAATGAACACTTATGACACATATTCACAAGTACATATACTTAACTCGAAGGCAAACAGTGTTGCCAATTTGTAGAACTAAAGAAGTTTTCCATGTTCGATAATTGCACTTCTCTCGACTTATTTTCCAACCAGTAATGATAGATCTCCGCGGTCTACTCTAACGATGAATATCAATGCCAACAGGTTCTAGATGTCTTCTAAGGTACTTGAGAATTCATACGTGAGTTTAAAAATGCAGATAAATAATCGAGAGAGAGAGGAAGAAAGAGGGGAGATATAGTGTGAAAGTGAGAGTAAGAGAGATAAATCCTATTTGAGGATTTTGACATTCGTCTTTCCTCCTGCCACTTCACTTGGTGGGAAAAATTCTCTATAGCTTGAATGCATCTCCTTAAAAGTCGAGAATCCTACTATCATAACAGTCTCTATGCCCCTGACACGTATACAACAGTGAACGTTTGATCCTTTTATTCAAATGTTTCTAATGCATCACTATTCAAGCTTTCAATAATGAACCAATAGACAAATGTATTTGACAAAAAAAAAAAAAAAACTTTTCGGAGATATAGAAAATACAATGACATAATATCTATCTGCTTTTACTGCAAGACGTGGAAAACCGAAGGCAATATGTTTCAGTAAACCCTTGTAATAAATATAGAGAGCTAAGGCGGCAGCTGTGTAGCAGTCCTCCCATTATCACAGAAGCAACTTTGCAAATGTATCGTCAAAATTCAAATCGCTTCTTTGCTTTTACGTCGGCGATTCTGAGAACAGCTTCATAGGCAATAAAAGTTTTATTGAAAACGTGATCCTTCCCAAAGAAAAGTGGTGATACCAAAAACAAGAAAAAAAACATAAAGTTAGTTGACAATTGCGGATTTTGTTTCTGGTATCTACCAGTAACTAAAAAGGATTATATTCGTTTTTAGATATTGTAATTATTAGAAATTCAAAGCCGATAGAACCAAACAATTTTTTCAAATACGTTTTTTCCAAGGATAAATATTTCATTAAAAAAAATAATTTTCTTAACGTATCCATTTTTTCTTTCTTTTTTTTTACTTTAAAGAAATCCTTTCTTGCTTCAGCTCAATTTATTTGTCAAAGCTTTAATAACTACAAACAAAGGGTGTCATAAAATAAGAAAACAGATCTTTTTTATAATGACATAAAATCACGGAGGAAATATTCTTGAATATTAAAATAGCATCAATATGAGGTATCAATTACTGAATGCTTTTAAGTGGTGTGTCTCTTTAAATTTCGTTATTTAATCCGTTACAATAAGCAAAATATTTCGATTTTAGATCGTACTTAATGAACTTATGACCAATTTATCTTTACCGAACTACATTTAACCTTTTTTGACTAAATACTCTTAAGTCGGCTGCTAAGACAATAAAAAACTAGAAATGATAATTTCTGCGTTTGTGATTTCAGACTATTTTCATACTTTATGAGTAAGCAAAATATAATGTATTTGTTTTATCAAAGTATCGCAGCCTACAGTAATGTGCTTCAGATCATGACAACTCAAACTTAAATATTAACCTGGTAGTTATTCGCGTATTGAAACCACTGCAGCTGAAAAATATTTTGATATTATGTTCTTTTCTGACAGTATGTGCTTCGAAATCTACATCTCGATTATATTTAATGATTATGAACAATTAAAACCAATAATTTTTAAAACAGTTTAATAAGATTTTCAGATCACTGAAAGATTTATCATGCAACATGTTAATAAGAATTATATATATATATATATTATATATATATGAAAAAACAAACAGTTTTATTTAGGATGGATTACATTATCTTGACTTCATGAGTTATTGTTAACTTTATTTAATGCACACAATTACTTTCATTTCAAAATTTTATTTCAGTATCTAACAATTCTTTCAGTATCTTTTCAAAACATTTTACCAGAAAGACAATCTTTCCAAAGCTATGAATTCTAATTTGAAGCTGCAAAGGTAGATTATGTCTTTGAAAATAGTATTAAAAAATCCTATCTTGCAGGAAAATTAATCAACCCAAGTCTTTTGCAAACTTAGAAGCACATTTTCCTGCCTACGCAAAAGTAACAACTGCCAGAAATAGTCAGTGATAAGCCCCACAAAACCATTTTCAAACAGTTACTTCATTTTCCACCCCAATCAAGTACCTCAAGATCACAAAAGTTATTGCTAATTAAAACGTCAGGCACTCATTCGGAATAGTCTGCTTTCGAATCAGTCAAAGACTATCACAAAACTACTTCATGGCAATCAGTCTCTGATCTTTTTAAATAAGGCAATTTCTTCCTTTTAATTATTCCTTTTCCTCTAAAACTCACCGGACCGTATGAAGCATTTATTCCATTCGACAGTATTGATCCACTCTCTTTTCAGCATTTTCAAATCTTTGTCAATTTAAGGGACCCCCGCAAGTTTCTCCTAAGATAAGGAGAACTAATTAACGTCAGTGAACATCTTAATATTTTACCTCCTTTCGTAGTTTCCAGAATACTGAGCTACAAACTCTTTTTTACCTACTTTTCGACTTATCAAAAAGCGTTTAATCAAAGTCTGTTCTTTAAGGTATATGTCTCCTGTGTTTAAGTCACTTGCATTATTAAAGTTGTTTGTTCTTAGTGGCATCATTAGGTAATTTTGCAGTTTTTGACGTAATTGAAATTGTTTGTGCATTTAATGTTTGGCAACTCTAATATTTTCAATGTATATTTTTCTATAACCACGTTGTTATTAAAATGTTGTTTAATTCCCGATTGTGTTTCCCTCTTATTTCTGTTCCAACTCATAAATTGGATTTAATGAGTAAATGCATGATTAATTTTTTAAATAATTTTGCATTAAGGTGTTTAGAATTTGCAAGAATCACACTAAAAATAGATGTTTTTACAGTATAATACAGCAAATTTTAGAGTAACAAAGTGTAAAAATTGCTAGTTCTACAGTAATAAACTGTAGAATTGCTTGTTTTACACTAAAAATCTATAAAATAGCTACTTTACAGTGATAAACTGTAAAATTGCTAATTTTACATTATTGCTGTGCATTTTACAGTTTCAAACTGGAACCTCTGCTGTCAGTATTATACTGTAAAAACAACACTTTCTTTGTTGCAATGCTCAGTTAAATAAAGAAATGAATGCTTGAAGTGAAAGCTGGCACTCCTGTAAGAGAGCAAGCACCGCGACCTCTGTAGAGCTTGCTCTCTATTTTAGTATACCTGATACGATCCTTAATAGAGCCCACATTAATTGAAAAATTGCCTAAATGATATGCCCGACAGCTCCCAGGGATCCTGACAGTGATACCCCAAATGTTCAAACCTTTAAGCAGAATAATTACCACAATCACGCTGTACGCGTATTGAGCTTTCTTCTGTCCTTAAGCAACCTCTACTTACTGGATTGTAAGTGACACCTATCAAGTCGATCTGTCTTTTAAGCAAGCAGTGTCCGGTTAGCAGCCCAATGGACATTCTAATATCGTTTCTATTCAAGTCAAACAGCCCCCTTGATATCAACCGGGAATGCCGTTGAATGAGAACTTCAAAATAACGATAAATCGAAGTCTAAAACTACAACATTACTTTATTTCGAGCTTTTTGTTAAGAAGAACTCTAGAGAAAGAGTGGGAATTCCCCAAAATTGGAACTACGTACAAATTGAAGGCTTCATCAGATCCATTAAAACTTCGAGTTATAGAGAGGTGACTGTACTCGATAATGACAAATTATCGACGGGCATATAACCCAAAAACTCACAATAGATAACACATGCTCCAGCCACCATTAATTAGCACCGTGGATCTTCGACAGGCTATCATCGAACCCGTTACCTTCCACTTGCGATTCCGACGTCTTACCGAAATCACCACGTATCCTTCTAGAGGCAAGTTCGGGGAAGCAGGGAGGATGAGAAATTGTTCTGGTGCTATTTTTCATTAGGTACTATGCAGCTACTAACGTTAACGACACAAGGCATTGTCATGGTAGAGGTTCCCGTCAGCAGAAATTTCTGATCACACTCGGTTAATCCGTTTGTTAAATATTTTACACAAAATTTGGTTGCGCATTTCTTTTCAATGCTTTGCTGTGTGCCGAGCTTACATTCGTGTTTTGAAGCATGCTTCATTCGCTGACTTTCAGGGAGCGTGTGAAATCTGGAATACTTTCAGGATCGTCAGAAGTGTTTTGATAGTCAGAAATGATATTTAGAAAACCACGTAAGCGGTATAGCAAAAAATGTAAAACATGTTTGTGTGCATGTACGTGTATTCATTCTCATTACATAAAATGTACACCTTATATATGAAAAAGAGCAGAAACATTCGCATTAATAATGATGATATATCTGTAGATATATCTCAGATGATGGTGATATACCCGAGTGGTTATATATCTGGTGATGGTGATATACCTAAGAATTGAAGTAACTATCTTGTGGGTATGAGCAAGATTTAGATTTATTCGAATAGTCTTCCGTATTATAAAAAGAAAGTATTATTTATCCAGTAAATATTTGCGACGTGCGGATAGGAATCATTGTAATCTAACTTAGCTTTGTGGCCTTGAATCCAGGATTAGTGGTAAAGACGTGGGTTAACAGAGCAAAGGTCCGTAGATCAAATCCCGACTCGGACACATAGCCCACCTTGCTGGCCGTTACCATATGATACGTATTAATTAATCAATATTGTCAAAAAATTCAATTCAGACAGATCCCGCTACGTTAGAAAAAAGCTAAATATGTGAATGGATATTTGATGAATAGAAATATGCAGTTGGGTCATTGAACAAAAAAGTCGCCATCTTGCGCCGCACGCCACGTTTATGTATTTGTTAAAAGTAGTCATTTTAAAAGGTACTAATTGAAATTTTTTAGTTAAGAAATCATAAACTGGTGTGGAAATTACTCAGGCAGAAAACTTGCATTACCTTTTAAAATTTCTACATTTTAATAAAGTAAATGCGCGCCACGTGCAAAATAAAAGGGCGGAGTTTATGTTAAATGGCCCAGCTGTTAATAAAAAAAAAGCAATTTTTATTAAGAAAGAAAGATGAATTTGGCTACATCTTAAAGAATTCAGCTTTTACTTAAAGAATAAAAATGTACTATTTTGACGGGATGTGTGCATTATGAATAATTTATTGCAATGCAACACATTAACTGCTCCACTTACGTCAACTTATCTCGCTACGTATTAATAAGAAAATACACGTGAGTCTATTTTCTTAGTTTGTCTTAAGAACAACAGGCAATGTAATTTCTATTATATCCTATCTCATTTTATTTTAACTTAAGGCTTTAATAGAATAACTATACTTATTTTAATGTGCTAATGAGATGGCTAGCATGATATGGCAGGCAAGTTTTTAAAAGTTATTATCACTATTTTACATATATTTGAAACATTTAAAACTGTATCGCTTTATCCATATTCACTGCTGAAAGAGAGAATTAAGGAACTAGAGGAACTAGAATTAAGGAACTAGAATTAAAGAAACTGAAGTAATACGAAAGCATATTTCTTTCAACGGCGTAGAATTATTCGTGAACGACATTTAAACAACGAGTATCTTTCTTGTTTTTCAATCCGACTTGTAAGCTATCAGCTTTGAAGGTTTTACAGTCGATGTATAGCGATAGCAATTATAAAGAATTTTAATTAAGACTTCAGACTATAGTACTGATTTTAGTAGATACATTTATGTTGATAATGTACTAGATACATTTAAATACCCGGAATATATTTATTCTGAATTTCCAGGAAAAGTGTTACCACGTTAAACACAGTTTTTTTGCACACTTTGCAACTTAAATATAGTTACAACATTTAAAAAAATCTTTCAGTCAAACCCACCATTTAACCATTCACTTTATACGATTCCTAACAAAAAATTAATCGATGATTTGCATGTATTAATACAATAAATCAAAATTTTGTTATCCACTTACTCAAAGCGTTTATTTATATCCTGAATATTAACTCATTGGACGGGCATTTAGACAAGTAAAACGTTTGAACATTTGTATTACTTTAAAAAAGACGAATAGCAATTTTGCATAAGTTCTTTCATTTTTATACTAAACAAAATCAGCATTTTCCCTTTTGTAATTAAGATTTATTGTCATTCATTATTTTAACTTGTATGACGTAAAAGAAAATACTTCATTTTCCTTTCATGTAATCTTATAAATGTGCATTTTTTTAAAACACCCTTTTGAAGTTGAAAAACATTACTTCTCCATTAAGATATTAAATTTGTTTCGTTGAAATGTGCTTGTAATTTTAATAACATCTAATATTGAGCAAGTAAAAATCTAGCAAATAGTTTTTATAAACATATGCTAGTTGTAAAAAAGCCCAGTTTTTAGGCGTAAAAAGACAACTTGTCAGCTAGTTTAATTTGCTGAATAGGATTATGTGGTAGAATAAGCAAATAGCATGGGTATAAAATTAGTTTAATATTAGATATTTGAGGCCAGAATTCAAAATTACAGAGGTTTAACTGGTTAAGCAAGTTCTGTTTTTGACGCATGTTTGACTCAGGCAGGGATTTATTATGATTCCATATGTATTAGGTAATTTGAATTCTTCGCGATTCGTACTTAACTAGCTGCTATATACATAAACATATTGATATCACTGCTTGATATTTTATCTTATAAAAATCGAAATTTCCAAGTTAATTCAGTAGCTGAATCGTAGAAAAAAATAATCGATTCTAGACAATAACTTTGAAGAAATGCCCTTTCTGACAGCTTAAAATATTCGGTATTCAAAACAAAGACATATACCATTGTTGTAGAGATTATCTATAAAAGCATTTTGAATAGATTTTTAAGCTGTATTCTTCATATTAAAGATTATTATTAAACGTGACGAAATTTTAGGACATGTGTGTTTTATTTATTTTTCTCAATTTTTTCGTATTGCACAATTTTGCTCCTGAATTGACTTGAAAAAATTATTTTCTTCTTTTGAATCCTAAGGAAGTCAATAGTAGAAGAACATTTTCATAATCAATATTCTTTTATACAATTTGTACTGCTGGAAAAAAACATATGCGTATTAAGCGTAAAATCAAATCAATGCTCATTTTGCAGCTAACCTTCCTCATCGATTGACCGCACGTCATTCACTAATAGCAATAATGATGGTCAAGGCAGCTACTGCCCAGTCCACTATTATATTCAATGCTCATGCACTTAATGATCATTGAAAGCCAAAATGGTATGTTGAAAAATTAGCTGGTATACTTTTTACGTGGGACATGTAATTTTCCCAAGCGCTTTCCTGGTGTTAAAGCAGAAGATGTGTTTAAGTTTTATTCTCTCTGAAGTATATGTGTGAATAAATACAATATTTATTATTTAAACCAGATTTCTATCGCTCAATGTGTCAAAAACATATTAAAAAAACAAAATGAAATCACAAACGTAATACAAAATAATTAATGATCCTTAAACATTAGTTGATGAAAAATGGGGTGTGTAAAAAAAGGGTACTTTGACTGCAAAGAAAGGAATTAAACACCTTGCTGTAAGCATGATTACTATCAACATTTGGTTCTACAAAATGAAAATGTAGTCCATCTCCTCGAGAGTAATTGAGCAGTGCATCCCCACCTCCCACCCCCTCCCCAAATATCATGAAGACACTCCAAAACTAAGAGTTTCACAGAAAAAAAAATGCCCCTAAAACTACGACTTAAAACTTCCGTCATGCTCGTCTGCGCCCCCCCCCCCGATGAACATCCCTGTAAAATATTAATGCATATTAAAAAATATATTGAATTTGCGTTTCTACAGATTTTTTGAGAAAAACTGTAACGAAGAGTGATTTTCAAAAATCCTTTGCAACATTTTTGCGCAGCATTTGCTTTTAATATATCAATTTGGCATTCATCATATTTCAATTTATCTATATGCTTACTTTGATGTTAAAATTACTACTAAATTTAATGACTAAAATTAAAGGTCATCTGTAGCAAAATCATCACAAATATCTACTAAATGATACTGTTAATGTGCCGAAGCTTCTTTTTAATTAAAAAAAAATGTATTATTTCTAAAGTAGAAGATATAAGCAAATTTAATGAAACTTACCTTCACTATCTTTATCTTCTTCGCTCAGGCAAGACACAAGAAGGCAGCAACACATCACAAAACTTAAAACAAATCCGAAAAACATTGAATCTAAACCCATTGGTGACGGCATAAATAACAAACAAAATGAAAAAATAATAGTTTCTTAATTTCCTTCTTTAGCTATATCACTTAAGTTTTCACACCTGTGCAACTTCTGAGGAAACAATCGCGAATCACAAAATCCCAAATCGGTTGCAAATCATCGGACCTCCAGTGGGGAATATTTTTCCCCCGAGATATTTCTCCAACTACCGAGCCGATTAATAGTCCAGCAGCGACTTCATAGCGTTCCAGGCCGCACAGTCTTTTTTCCAGCTTTTCTCAAAGAAAAACCTGCAGTTTTAAGTTCTGCAGCATTAAATTGACAGTGGTGAAAGCCCGCTGGCTGTCCCAAACGGTGCATAACTGCAATCTCTCCCAAGTACCCGTTCCTTGGGCAGGATCGTGATTCCCAGCGCCGCCTGGCGGGATCCGGAATCGTTACTCCGTGCCTGTCGTGACGATGGTTAGCATCCGAGGGCTATGGCGTAGGGCGTTCCCAGGGCGCCCGCTATTAAGAGGAAGGAAAGGTAAGCTAATGGGCAGGCGATCGGTTTTAAGGGGTGCCTTGCACTAAAGGGACCGGTTATTTGAACTTCGAATTTTAATCCTTACTAGGTTATTTTTTAGTTGTTTGCCTTGAAAAGGTACATCGAAAGAGACACATGAAATGGTAAAACTTGTAATTATGTAAACTACTGTAAATGAAAAAAATGTATGAATTAGTGAACACAATTACGCTATTGGAATTGAGTTAACAGCAAAAAATTATCTTTCTGTTTCCGGAAAATTTCTCAGAAAAATCGTTATTTTTTTCAAAATTTTTGATTAAGGTGCAATTAATAAAAAAAAATGAAGAAAAGTAAAGAAAGAAAAAAACTTGTTTTGTATTTGTCAAATTCATCAGTATTTTATAGGCTAAATGTTTTTGCAGTGCATGGCTAGACTTTGAGCATTTAATTTAGATTTACGTTTCCACCTCTCATTCTTTATTTTTGCCCCTTACATATTTTGTTTCATTGGAGGGAATTAAATGCTCATACCCACACCTGTTACCTTTATTACTCATAGTTTAAAGTTTTCACTGAACCAAAGTCTTTTATAAAGCTTAACACCACTAGAGGTAAACCAGGCTCTAGTTGGAACTCTCAGTTTTGAATAGTATCGAAAATTGGGCTTTGTAATATTTATTTACTAAGTACAATTATTTTAGTAGAGAATGAGAGAAGCTATTATGTATGAAGGAAGATCGTTTGTACAACATCTACCAAAAATCCAACAAGAGAAACAGGAAAAGTGAACTAAAAATTTCATCTATGCTTCTGTTTATGGTTCATAGCTTTTAAATTCACTCAGAATGCGAAAATTAAATTTATCCATTCACAACTCCACGACTTCTTTTATTTTTTAGCCTTGTTCTTACAAAATGAAACAGCATTTAAAGGTATGAGAAAAAATGTATTATGTATTTATTATTATTGTTTTCTTAATATTTTTTTGTGACTGAAAATTTGATGTTTTCTAATTGATAAAAATATTTAGAAGGAAAAGATAAACTTTCAAGAATAATCTCTAAAGTCTATAGTCATATAAAATTACTGTTATTAGTTTTTGATTGACATGAACGAAAAAATCAATAACAGTTCACAGACAAGAAAAAGTTGAAAATATGAGAGGTAGCATGGAAATTCCTTCAAGTAATGATTATGGATGGGATGAGAGATTTGAAAAGGATTTTAGATGAAAAAGATGAGTCTAGTGTAATAATCCCAAGTAGCACATTTCGTTTTTTAAAGGTTGTAAAATGGTTATTAACGTTGTAACAACCGCTTAAAAACATTTATAAAACGTTTAAAGGTTAAAGTTTACAAATACCTTTGTGCTATAGGTGCAAAGAAAATTACAACGTTAAGAAGGCACAAATAAGCAGGGATACTGCAGACACGTGTTTCGGCGTTACAAGGAACGCCTTTTTCAATGCAAAAAAATTGTGAGCTTATGGATGCACAGACATCCGACAAAAGCAACGGAAACAGAAGCGAACAGCTTAAAAAGCAAACATAGCGGATTACCTGAACACCAATAAAAAAATTTAAGCCAAAAAAGATCCAATGGGAAAATAAAGATTGAACCGAAGCTTTCTACCAGGTACGAAATGGAAAGAAAGAATTCGATTGGCGACACGATAAGCCAAAAGGCTAACATAATAAAAAACACCAAGCTAAACTGTTAACCGCAAGAACAAAAAAAGAGCAGAAAAAAAGAAAGCGAACCTGTAAATGAAAAAAAAACAAAAAAGAAAAATAATGACCAGTAGAAAATATTAAAAATGCCAGCAAAATCAAAGGAATAAATTAGAAAGGGAAAAGGCAAAATTATACAAAAGGACGCCAAACAGCAGAAAAATAAGGAATAGCATTGAGATCGTTAACTAAGTCAGAACTGTTTTTCAAAATATGGAAGGATTCCCAAAAATCAAGATCTGATTGGGCAATTTGAAAAGAATTAAAATCGAAAGAATGATTATTTTCCCAACAATGTTGCGCAATACTAGACTTATTCAATTGCTGCTTTTTTACATAATTCTGATGTTCCTTTAAGCGGAATTTCAAAGCACGTCGCGTTTGTCCGAGAGATGGCAGTTGCAATTAATTTTATAAATACTACAACTGTTAAGAGGATGAATGGGACCTTTAAGAGAAGAGAAACATAGTTTATTCGTAGGGGAGAATACCACTTGGAAATTGAAACGTTTGAGAATGTCAGCAACCTGATAACTCACAGAGGGAAAAAATGGCAAAACAACCAAATTCTTTCTAATGAAAGTTCTCTTAACAACAGTTGTTTCGGATTTGTTAGAAAGTATTTAAAAATGGAATCAATTAAAGTATGAGGATAGTTTCTATCAAGAGCCACAGCTTTTAGATAGTTGAGTTCTGCTTTAAGAAGTTCCGGGGAAGAACAAAGATTAATAGCACGCTGAACAAAAGAATTAAATGCAGCATATTTTTGACTAGGAGGGTGAGATGAAAGTCGATGAGGAGGTAACGAGACAGCAAAAGGTTTGCGATAAACGGTAGTTTCAAAGCCGAATTCTGTACGAGAAACTAAAACATCAAGAAAGGGAGTGCAATTATCCTGTTCCTTCTCACAAGAGAATTGAATATGAGGATCTATAGCATTTAAAGCAGTTAATTCATCGTCATTATGGAACTGGTTATGGTTCATTAAAACAAAACAGTCGTCAACATATCTAACGTAAAATTGAAACTGTAATTTTTGGAACAACTCAATCTCAAAATAATGCATATAAATATCACTAAGAATGAAGATTATTGGGTACTCATAGCCAAACCATCTGACATAGTGTAAAATTGTCCATTAAAAGCAAAAGAACATTGTTTAAGACATGTCAGGGGCGGATACAAGAGAAGGGTGATGGGGGCGATCGCCCCTTCTTTGAGGGCCTTTCACACAGTAAAATTTCAACATTGAAACGCCAAAAACTTAATTTTAGACTTAGACGAGTTATAATGTGGTTGAAGGAAGGAAATTCGGACTCTCATTCGGAAATGTTTCGAAATTGAAGTCCAAAATTTATGTGATCAATATTTACAAACCAGTATGCATAGTAAAAAGTAAGTAATAAAAGTCAACCGCCCCTCCCTTGAACAAGTTCTGGATCCGCCCTTGAGACATGTATGGGTGGGAAAACTAAAAGTTGCTAATAAATACTTTTTAATTCTAAATGCCTTAAAAAATATTTTTTTCTTTATATGATCCTCAAGTAGTAGCGAGAGCCCAGTTGTATATCAAAAGCCACTATCAATCTTACAGTAATAAACCATGGCTAATACAGGCACCCAAATGAAGATAAAGAAACTGCGGAATGTCACAATTTTCGTCACCCCATCCTTCCCCATTCTAGCAAACAGTTACAATTTCACAAACTCCCTTCTCATTAAAACGTAACAACCATTCCTGAATAATTATAATTTGAAATACATTCCTAACATTCTAGCAATTCCCCATAGTATTTAATCCCCATCCCCATAGACATATAAATTAATAAGGAAAATGAAGAGGAAAAAAAAGAAAAGTACTTACATCTGATTTTCAAAGAAACAAAATGAAAAATGTTTGGAAAAGATAATTTACATACCTACTTTGTATATTATTGTTGTATGGGATCTTTCAACGTATGGGGTTGATCCCTCAATGCTAATTTATCCAATTTGGCATATTTTAATTTTTGTCAAAACTATTACTAAAAGCTCAACACGTCAGCTAAATAATAACAAATAAAGCAATTAATTACCGTAAAATGGGGTGAATCGGAACACTTTTCAGATTTAATTGTAAAAAAAGTAGTTAAAAGATTTTTTATTTTTCTTATTTGGTTCTTTGGGTAAAAACTTCGGTCCTACTTTGCTTTTGATATTCCAAGCAAAAATAAAACATTTCGAACAGTTATTATTAAAATATATAGGAAATTATGGGTGTTCCAAATCACCAGATAGGGGTCAATCGAAACACATATTAAAGTTTTTTTTTTTTTTCAATTTAACCTATAATAAGTCTCACAAACATAATGAGTAATATTGATGGGGGAGAATAAGAGCAGATAGTTACTGTCAAATAACAGTTTAATTTCAATGCCAGTAAACGTTTATATTTTGTCAAAATTAAAAATAATTTTGAACTTTATTAATTTGAAGAAATGCTTTTGAATTAAAATACAAAGCTGTAACATAAATTGAAGTCACTCATATCGTCCACAAATATGTACTTGGCCTTAAAACTAGCAGTTGCGGCTTGACTTAAGTTTTTTCATATATCTTCTGGGATGAAAGCTGCCATTTCTTTAGTTTCTTGAAATCTCTGGGTTTTGGGGAATGTTCTGTAAAACTTTCCCACTTATTAATCACTGTCTGTGTACTGAACTTATGCTACATAAAGTCTGTATGACTTTTTCCCATGTATTTTAGGCAAAAAGAAGTCCCCTGGAACAAAAATCTTTTTAAATCTGCAACTTTCTGTCATTCTAAGATCTAGTTGCTCACGAGAAGAGATAAACAGTAATAAATCCTTGTTTTTGTCTTGACTAGAGAAATTGGAGTTGGAATCTTGATTTTTCAAAGTTTCCTTTAAATAAGTTTGAACTGGAACAACATAACCAAGTGTTCCAATACACCCCGCAAATTATTTTCCTATGTCATTTTTCAGAATTCTTCATTTTTACGACAAAATTTTTAAGAAATGTAAATTCTAATGTTGTATTCATTTGTTCAGATACATGCATAGTTAAAACATACCACTCTAAGGTTTAAATTATAAGAAGGTTTGTACTTACATATGAAGTTTTGCAGTCTATGAAAACGTGATGTTTTCTAGCATTCCACGTGCAGCCCTCCTTATAAGTCAGTAACGTTGCCAGATTGACAAAACTAATTTTTTCCTACTTCCTATGATCTTACCTTTCTAAAAAGAAATTAATGGCGAAAAATACCCAATAGTATATTTATGAAGAATTTCTTTGTACGGTCGGGAAGTTTTGTTCCGATTGACCCCGCTGTTCCTATACACCCCATTTTACGGTACACAAATTTTTGTTTACTTTTTAAGAGGATTAAGTCTTTGTTTCATTTCTGATGACAGCATATTTAGGGGTTTGTGTTATTTACCGTTTTTATATTTTGAAGATCTGTATCTCAAGTTGTACGTAGAGAATTCGTAACCAATTCCTGCCAAGGTTGACTTTAATAGCAGCAAATGCTCGATTTGCTTTTAAGATTAGAATTTAAGTGACATGTCATAACCAAATGATTTTAAATCGCACTCATAATGAATAAGTAGTATTCTTGTATAATAATCTCAAATATAAACAAAATAGTCACTTAAGTGAAGAACGTATGCTAAATAATAGAGTAAAATAAGAACAAGATTTAACACATTAGAAATAGATAAATCATTGACAGCTAATATAATCAAGTAAATTTTTTTCAATCGCTTAATTTAATTAAACACTGGTAATTGAAAACTGGTAAAAAAACACCTTAACATTATTCATTTTACCTGTTCCTAGAAACAACAATGTCAAATAATAAAATCATAAATTTCGCTTAAACATTAACAGACCTTACAGATTAAAAAAAGCAACTGCACATCTTAACATAAGCAATAACACCGATTAATATATCAAATATTACTGCTTAAAAAAATACATTTGTCTACTTAGCGAGCAAAAAACTGACAAACTCATCACAAAATGTATTTGTAATTTTTTTCTAAAAGTACCAACCAAAAAAACCTCGATGCTTAATAGAATTAACACCTCTGGTTAATTGAAACAAATACAAACAAGTAAAAGAAAAGCCTTTCAATAGAAGTGTTATCGCCTATAAATATAATTAAATAAAACCAGAAATACCTCTAAAAAAGCCTACTTCGGCTCAAAATATACTTAAATTATAAAAATTTTGCTATTCGTATATGAAAGATTAATTTGATGCCACATCGGACTTTTGTCATCTTTTATTTGTGTATATATTTATTTAAAGTTAGCTGCATTGCGTATATTTTTTTATTACTTCGTCATATAGTTCTCTAACAGAGAACAATGGAAATTGGAACAGGAAAACTATATAATTAGTTTAAGTATCAAATTTGAAAATGTATTTTGGAGCATCTTAATCAGATGTACTGGGAAAGAAACGTGTCCGTGAACAATGATGTATCATAAGCAATGCCATTAAAACTGGAAAGGAATTTAAAACAAAAACTTTTTTTTTTTTTTTTTTTTAAGTTTAGTATGAATGAAAGTAGGGAAATGTGAGGCAAAGTGAAATAGTTAAGATAGCTGACCTATTTCAAAATGAACACATTGAAAATTTGTTCGGAAAATTACTGTACATAAAGAATGAGTAATGTATTTTGTTAGACAATTTGCGTGTAAATACTATTTTTAATTTTTGGCAGTTATTTTGCATACTCAAAAAAAAAAAAAGGTGTAAATGATCCACCTTAAAAAACCATGGGGCAAAGGGAAAAATCCTATATTTTGGCGATGAAAATTTTTCTAGTTAATGATTAACAATAATTTTCATCTAATGGATGTGTAAATAAACTAATAAATGATTAATTAATGACAAAACCTAACTAATAAATAAACAAATTATTGAACTCATTATTGCATGAAAAATATAAATGAGTGAATAAAATAGAGAACGAATAGGAAAATCGGTGAACGAAAGGATAAATAATTGAAATTATAAGTAAAAAAATATAAATTCATAAAAAATAAAGAAATAGATACGCGATTTCAAAAATGAATGAATTAGTAAAAGAAATAACTTATTTCAATTTACCCCATCCACTTTGCCCCGCGTGCAATTAACAAATTACATTGAACATTTAAAATCAAAATTTGGTTAATATAAACTAATGAAGTATTTCACTGGACACCAGTAGATCTCAATTAATACTTAAAATGATAATTACAAATTTTTTATAATTTTATAATAAAAAAAAATATTTTTGAAAAACCACGAATATTACAATAAAGTGTATCAAATTTTGAAAATGACTTGTATATTTTTTTTCGTTGATCTTTAGGTCTATTTATTTGTTGACAGGAATTAATTGTATGTCTAGGAACTTTGTTAAAATATTGCTAAATAGGTCGTGCTGCAAACTGTGAAAATATTTCGTTATTTTACTTTGCCCTGCTATTTCACTTTGCCCTACATTCCCCTACTTAATGAAATGTAGGGAAATGTGAGGGAAAGTGAAATAACTTACCCGTTTCAAAATGAGCAAATTGGATTTTTTTTTAAATTATTGTACATTAAAAAGGAACAATTTATTATGAAAAAATCTATCCTTAAAACATTATCATTATTATTATTATTATTTTGGCAGTTATTTTGTACTTTCAAAACAAGGTGAAAAAATTTCACCTCAAAAAACCACGGGGCAATTTAAGAACAGACAATTTTAGTGAGGAAATAATTCATTTTCTCAGATTTAAAATATTTTTTAAAAATTGAATTTGAAATAAACGGAAACATGAAATAATAATGAAAGAGGAACGAATAACTAAAAATGAATAAATTAATTAATTAATGCATGATAAAAATAGATGAGTGAATAAAATAGAGAACGGGATAAAAATACGCAAATGAATGAGGAAATAAGTAAATTAAGAGGAAAAATACTGTAAATAAATTAGTAAATAAATAAATGCGCAAGGTTATTTAAGAAATAAACAAATAAGTAAGGGAAATGAACTATTTCACTTCGTCCCAGCCACGTGCACTTAACAATTTCACCTAAACATAAAACATGCCCAATATGAACTAAAACAGTACTGCACTGGTCATATGTTATGTCGGTCTTATGTAATACTTAAAGTGATACTTACGAGAGCTTAATCACTTAATAACAGCAAGAAATATTTTTGATAAACCACAAATATTAAATGCTGTTATTTTTTCGTCTACACTGCAAAAAATAAAATGTTGTTTTTACAGTATAGTAATAGCAGCAGAGGCTCCAGTTTAAAACTAAAACTCGCAGTAATAATCTGTAAAATAAGCAATTTTAACAGTTTATTTCTATAAAGCGGCAATTTTAACAGTTTATTTCAATAAAGCGGCAATTTTACAGTTTCTTACCATAATTGTACTGTTCATTACCACAAAGTTAGCTGTATTATGCTGTAAAAACAACAATATAATACTGGCAGCTGAGATCCCAGTTGAAAACTAAAATGCACAGTAATAAACTGTAAAATTAGCAAATTTTAGTTTATTACTGTCGAGCAGCAATTTTACAGTTTATTAGTGTAAAATGAGCAATTGTACATTTTCTTATTGTAAAATTAGCAGTTTTTAGTATGTTACTATAAAATAAGCTGTATTAAACTGTAAAAACAACATCTATTTTTTACAGTGTATATTTGTAGCTAGTTATCTCTTGACTGGAATCAACTATATGTTTAAGAGCTTAGTTACAATACTGCTAGATGGTGGTGCTGCCAGCTGTGAAAATGTTTTACTATTTCAAGTTGCCCCGCACTTTGCCTTTTCTTCATTGCTCGCTCAACTGCGCTGTAAAAAATGAACTGCTGCTTTTACAGTACTGGCAGCCGAGGTTCCAATTTAAAACCGTTAAATTTCATAGTTAATAAATTGTAAAATTAGCATATTCATTGTTTTGTACGGTAAAGTTAGACATTTTACTGTTTATTGCCGTCTTTAAATTTAGCTGTGTTATAATTTAAAAACAACACTGTAATACTGGCAGATTTTCCAGTTTAAAACTAAAATGCATGGTAATAAACTGTCAAATCAGCAATTTTGCAGTTTGTTACTGTAAAATGAGCAATTTTAAAGCTTAGTACTGGAAAAGTAGAAATTGTATGGTTTATAACTGTAAAAATAGCAGTTTTTACAATTTATTACTATAAAATTAGCTGTATTATACAGTAAAAACAACATTCATTTTTTAGTGTAGATTTAATTAAAACACTGGAAAAAAACTATTAATCTCTAAGACATTTTATTAGTCAAGAAGATATATGTATTTATTATTAGTGTGGCGTTTTACTCTAACTTATGATAAGACTACTTTAAGAGAATTCCGTTTACATCGCTGTAGGCATTTCTCGCTTTTAACTAGGGCAAAATAAATTCCTTGACACAGTTTGCCTTGAATTCTCTAAAGACAGGGAAATCTCACTTGACTAGAGATAGAGTCTTGTACGTGCCGAACATCAGGAGCGTGTTGCATTCTAATGCGTGTTATGATGGAAACGTGACGTTTTCTAACTGGCCGTAAAATATATTTTGGTAATACGATTGCGAGTTGTATAATTTGCCTCTTCCGTATTATGTTGACGCCAAAGATAGAGTCACAGTTTTAAGCAGGTACCTTACATTAGAACACAAAAAAATGTTACTGTTTGTAACAAACTGGTATCAAGAGGAAAACATCGATTGAAAAAGGTACTTTCAAAAACAATTTGTTCTTCAAATGAAGAAAGAATTTGTTTATTCTGATGAGGTTACTAGATTTAGTCGGTCATGTTGTCAGAAAAAAACGCACTAGATTTAAATATCAAAGAGATGTTCGGATCATCTTTAGAATTCAAGTATGTTGTTATTATTTTTCTGTCTTTTTGTGTTTGCAATATAAATTACATAATCTGTATCAATATATATATATATATATATATATATATATATATATATATATATATATATATATATATATATATATATATATATATATATATATATATATATATATATATATATATATATATATATATATATATATATATATATATATATATATATATATATATATATATATATATATATATATATATATATATATATATATATATATATATATATGTATATATATATATATATTTTTTTTTTTTTTTTTTTACTGATACTTCTCTAGGAATAAGGTTTTGTCAAGTCATTCTTTTGTTTTATCAAACTATAAAAAACAATCTTCGTTTTAAATGACTTCAGGTCCATTTCTCATTTGTAAACTTCAGCCTTCTAAAATGATAAAAATACCATTTACACTTTGATATAAACTGATTATCTATTCCACATTAAAGTACATTTTTAAATGTTAAAAATTAATTTTTGTTCTTATTTAATTTTTCATTCCTCAATAGTATTCAGTAGTTCACTAACTTCTCCTTGCCTCAAAAGGCCCTGGGAAGAAGAGGGATAAAAAGTAAATGTGGCGCGTTTGAGTGCTGATCCTCCTCAAAGTAGCTCCTTTGGAACTCCCCGCACTTCTTTCAAAGATGACTCCATTGCGGAAACATTCTTCGAAGGTCCATTTTAGAAAGCAGTTTAGCTCTGCTGTCGTTGCAGCCAAGTCTTCTTGTTGAAATATCATAGCTGAAAATCGCCTATTGATTAAAAACAAAAAAAAAAAAAAAAAAAAAAAAAAAAAAAAAAAAAAAAAAAAAAAAAAAAAAAACGGGGTTGCAGAGGTCTATATCAGAAAGTAAGCAGTCCGCATCTTCTGTTCAAATTCAGCTTTGCTGTAGTCCGGTGTATTTCCTGCAGTAGTGCTACCCCAATAATTTTCCTTCAAATTATAAAATGCATCAATGGCGCTAAACGATTCATCAGTGAAACTCCCTGCTAACGACGGATGTTTTTGTAAGAGGGCGAGTTTAATAACATAGCTTAAAGGTTTAAAGTTAGCTCCTGCAATTGAACCGTTCATTTCAAAAACCAAATACAAATACAAATACAAATGTTACGACCAGCAGCAGGCTCTGGGCCCAACTTGGCTGGTCCTAGTCAAATTAAAGACCCCAATGAAGATCAATGGCCCTCTTAAAGCCATCTACTCCATTGCTCTTTACCGCCTCTTCCGGTAAGCTGTTCCAAGTTCCCACTACCCTGCTAAAATAGTAATTTTTTCGAATTTCAAGATTAGCCTGAGATTTAAACAGCTTAAAACAATGACCACCTGTCCTGCTTTCCGTGCGAAAATCTAACCCCGTAACATCATTCATTTTAATAAATTCAAGTAACTGAATCATGTCCCCTCTGGCTCTCCTTCGCTCAAGACTAGTCCAATCACTCAACAGACCGGCTCTAAAGGTTCGAAAATGAATTTTTACTCTTATTTTTAAAACTTTCTATAAAGGATACAACATTTCAAACTAAAATGTGCTCATGTTTAGATATATTTATTTCAGTAAAAAGTGTTGCAGGCGCGATTGAATATTGCTAATGTGGTGGTATAAATGTTTTCTCAAAATTAGAAATTTCGACTGTTGACTGGTTTTTGAAATAAACGATTCAGTTAGGTTTGATTCATGTCCATCAGGTTTTCGCATAAAAACTATGACCGGAATCCATTCTTTTTACTTTTCTAAGAGCCATCTTACGTTATTTGAATACTTTCATAATAGTACTTGAAAGTCTCTTTTAAGAAAACTATTTAGGATCTCTACAACACTTATGCATCTTTCACATTTACTGTGTAGAAGCAACTTATTTAGGTCCTAATTTTATAACATACTATATTCACCAGGACTAAAATAGGAGACTGTTCCATATGCTAACCATGTTCTTTCTTGTTATTGAATATATAAATGAGAGTAATATGCTGTAATGTAGCTAATAAAATTTAACGTCCTTTAGATCGTAATTCTAGTCCACCGGGAATGTCTATTAGATGTCTGGGAGTACTTTTCCTTTATTAAAGTGGGATGCGCTTGGACTTGTAAGGAGGTTATAGAAAGAGACTTTAAGGAACATAAATATTTCATAAAAGCGTAGAGTAGCTTAACTGGAATTTTTCGAGAAAATAAATGTTGCCCAAAATTGAAGCAAAATTAAGTGAATGACGCTCAGCCTTTAATACTTATGTTGGTGAATGGGAGTTCTGCCGATTATTTGTTGCCTTGGAGTTGAGGGCATTTCAGGAAAAATATAAACCCTCCATTATTAAGAAATCTACCAAATGTATAGACAGCAAATTTACTATAGACTAAGCAAAATTTACGATTTTCCTTTTTTTTTTTTCATTTCAATTTTAAGACTAATAAAAGTATTATTTCAGAACGTGTTGGTAAGCTCAAAAAATTTCTCTCAGGAGGTTGTAATTATTGAAATTGTCTGATATAATACGTACTCATGTATCTACTTAAAAATGTTAAAAGTATTCATATATTATAAATATTTAATGTAACTTGTATCTTTCCAATCAACAGCTTACTTGATACTTTTGATTGTATTTGTTTTAATTATTCTGAGTTAACTGTAAAATATATTAGAAAAATAGTTGGTTTATACATAAAAATATAAAATTAGTCTTAATCATTTTTTCAAGAACTTATTGACATTGTTTATAGCTTCTTATGCGACTAATAACAGATTCATTTCCTTTAAGGAATTAGATTCGCAGTATGTATGCATACATTTTCTTACCTCTATCTCTCTCTGGACACATACAGATAACAAACACAGCTCCCGCAGATTTTAGCATGAAATTTAAAGAAATTATTTGTCCAGTAACATTTTCAAAACAGTTTCTTCTGTAAAATCACCCAATTTAAGAAACTTAAGTTCCATTTGAGGGCTAAAATATATTAAAATGCTTGCGGCAGAAAAATGAATACAAGATTTGGAGCTTAATTTCAATACGACTTCTCAATTTTTTACTGCGTTTACTACGCTGCTTGCAAGAGCTCGAAAAGACCTCGCACACCGTGGACTGTAGATCACGTATTGATAGCATAAAATATAGTAATAGCTTTAACTGCATGGATAAGTCCTTAATTATATAGATAATTCTAATAATTAATTATTCCGGATATAATTCAGTTGAATATTTTACGAAGTTTAATCTTGCAACTATAAATCTGGGAGAGTTAGAAATGCTACGCTATGGTACTTTGTTTAGTTGCCTTTTCAATTAGGGATTGATAATTTTTAAGTATTTAAAATCAATAAAATGTTATCGACAAATAAAAAATGAATTACAATAAGGTATAGTAATGCAAACAACATCGTCCATGCATATCTTCCGTGTCCAATACAAAGGTGCAATCACAGAGAAATGTCCTAGTATTTTTTTTTAATTTAATGTGAAAATAGAAAAACTATATAACTCGAAAACATAAATAAAATGCCTCCTTAAAAGCTACAGTTAAAAGCTAATTGTGATCCCTATCTTTGTGAAATCTTATTCTAAAAAGGTTCATGGCATTTTATGGAATTCTTTCATACAGGCAGTTTTTTCCTGAGTTAAATAAATACTGAAATTAAACGTAACCCATGATTGCTTTCGTGGTGTCTTGAGTCACCCCAACCACTCCAAACGTTTTATTTTCAAATGTGAAGTTCAGCTGAAATGAGCCCATAGTTCATGAATTTATATATGTTTTAATTCAAGTGCACCTGCCAGTAACCAGTGTTTTGTATTTGATTAGAAATAGCATTCATTTTGGTTAAAGTTATTTGCAATTGGAGGTCAAACCCAACTGGGAGCCAAATCCGGAAAAAAAAATCATAATAGTATGTGTTGAATGTAAACGATGTGCTAAAAAGGTTCCTTTGGGATTATGTCTAATATAATTTCATGTGAAATTAATATGGGTATGTAGTGTCTTTTCAATGATTTTTCTTAGTTTCAGTCCTTTTTTTTAACATTGTATTTTTTTCTCAGAAAATTGGTGCATTAATTAATTTGAATTTCATTAAATTGTTATTTATATGCAAAAATATGTACTTTAAATATTTACAACTAGCTTTTGTTAAAACTTGTTTGCTTGAATAGCACTCAGGAAAAATTAATATATAGAGTCACACAGTGATATTTTGTGTGTGGTTCAGTTCGTGAGTTCTACCGGGTTAAATAAAATATTTCTAAGAAAAAAAATTGGAGTGGAAAGTTCTTCCGTTGAAAAGTTTTTTAGCAAAGAAAAACTTTCATCAGGAAAAACTCTGAGGATCGTTAGTGTTTATTAATTTCCCCAGGTGCCTTTATATCATATTAAACTCAATTTACACAGAAAGTATTTGAAAAATTTATATTCATACTGTACTTTTTGATTTCCTACTTTACTTCCTTTAACAAACTAATTAAAGGGGCATTTCACTGTACTTGTGACATAGGGGCTTCCATAACAAAACTTTTTTAAAGTTTAAAATTTTTATATATATTGAAAAAGTACATTCTAAAGTATATGAATATCATATTGTTTTCATAGTTCACTTTATATTGTGTTTGTAATTGCACTCAGAACATTGAAAATGTAATTTTCACTGTTACGGACTCTACATTAATTTTTTCTTTAAGAACTGAACTTTAATTCCAATTATTGTTACGGACTCTACAGTCATCATTTTCACAATCCATAATTTTTTATAAAACTGTATCTGTCTCAAGTACCAGTTTTGGCTTAGCAATCGGTTTGGGCCAGATTTAAAGAAAAATTCAATGTAGAGTCCGTAACAGTGAAAATTGCATTTTTAGTGCTCTGAGTGCAATTACAAACATAATATAAAGTGAACTATGAAAGCAATATGATATTCATATACTTTAGAACGTACTTTTTCAACATATATAAACATTTTAAACGGACACCCCTATGTCACAAATACCGTGAAATGCCCCTAAATGGAGACGCTATATCTTGTTAAAATTTTACAAACATCTTACTTCAAATATTATTTGCGAATATAGGGATATAAAATTAAAACAAATGAAGGGAAGTTCAGTGGGAAACTTCCATTTACTTCCACTACTGAGAAAATTTGTTTGTTAACATTATTTCTCACGTATGACACATTGGTTGTAAGTTCTTATAATTTCAAGCACATTTGAAAATTTCAGGTACTCAAAGTATTTTTCCCGAATACATGATTTTATAGACAAGAAACAATCAGGGTTGGCTAAAATTAATTTATGTGCTTCATTTATTCTATTACATTGCTATTTTACATTATAATAAAGCTATTTTACAAGTTTCTCAAAATCAATTTTTTTTTTTAATATTTTCATCGTGGTTTATCCAGCATGGACATATTTGCGAGATTTGAATTAATCCATCTTTTATTATACGAAATTATGTTTCCAAAATATCTTTTCAAAATGATGCACAAAAACAAAAAAAAAAAAAAAGAATCTTTCCGGATTTGCGTTTTTCTTTGCATGCTATATGTCTTCATTATTGATCATTATTCTTTGAATGAATTCGATAATTATCCTGTTCACCAACACAAAAGGGATGAAGCTTCATTAAAATGAATCGCACACGTATTGACTCGTTATTTTTGTCACTAATGAGCTTCTTAACGCGGGTCTTCTCATGGAAAATTATGAATGCTTTGTAAAATTAAAAATACTGCCCGCAGAAACTGAATGTAACTAAACAGTATTTCTTTGTTATGTTCAACTATAAGGGGGCATGGAAAAGGATCATAACGGTACTTATTTAGTGAAGCTTCGAGAGATGAAAGTATTTAACTAGAAAAATACTTGCTAATAATTTCTTTAGCTATGTTTAATACTCGAAATAAACAATGATTTTAACAAAATGCCTTTCATTAAAAACTGACGCAGTTGACTTTTTCTTTCTTCCTTTATTTCTATCGCTCTTTTCGTAAGTGTTTTAAATGGGAATATAGAAAAATAATATAGTAATTGAAAAAAAAAAAAAAAAACTACAATAAGGATCTAAATCATAGTTTAAACTGCAACTTTAAATAGGTTAGTTTAAACTAAATTTAAACTGTAACTTTGCTTTTATCAAGGGTTTTCAAAAATTAACGTGCTGTAAAATTTTAAAAAATTATATTTTTCAAACATGACTCAATAACAATATGAAGTTATATAAGTAAGACAATTTTAATAATATTAAGTTACGTGATTATTTTATTGAACATTTTATTTCACGATGAGTTTGAACTTTGTTTCCGACGAATGGTTTCACTGTGAAATTAAATGTTAATCACTATTCCGTTCAAGAGAGCTCATTAAAATTGAAATTACTTAATGGTGAATTGTGTGGCCATTTCTTTTCGCTGCGTGGATAGATGAGAGATATCTGTTAGTTGCTGCATTAATGTCAACCTATGCCAATATGAAATAAAAAACATATACGTCTCTAAATATCATTTATTTATTAAATTAATAAATGAATGTCTCATTTACACATTTTTTAGGATTTTTAAGGCTTTGTCATGGGCATATTTATTCACTGAAAAATATAGATAAAAATATTGCCTGAAGAAACTCGCCCTTTCTTATGGGAGCAATAAGAAAGACTATTTTCTCTTTAATAACTCGCAAGCATAAGAAATTGCAATCCTTCAATTTACGCATGTTGTTGTGTGAAGTCGTTTAAATAATTTACGCTACAATGCTATTGCAAACACTTTGTTTTCACTTTAAACATTTCAGGAAATTCTTTTTGAAAATGTGCTTTTGGTAGTGGGTTAAAACATTAGTGTACAGCTCCATTTAATTTTCTTTAAATAAAAACATTTTATGATGAGTGCATTCGAGCTTCTACTAAGGAAAATATTAAACAACTAATATCTGTAATTTTAAAGTACGGTGTTGCAGCTTATTTCTTGTAAAAAATGGTGCCTGGTGTCAATAATACACAAAACAAGCCCACCTTATCCTACTTAAGTTATACCAGAACTTATTTCAAAGCTTTTGATCAAACTTATCTCTGCTAATAATGAAGCTGAAGGTGGTTCTAATTGTCTGTGACCCGCGTAGCGCCACAACCGTTCGATCTATTTTCTAAAAATTGGCACAAAAGCAAGGGTGTGTGCATCTCGAAGCGTTTTTTTTTTTTCGAAAATTCTATTTCGTTCTTTTCCGATTCTGGTTCTTAGCTCATGTTTTGCACAAATTCAATAAAATGGGGAAGAAATATTTCGTACAAATTTTCAAGTTTTATGTCATTCGAAAGTTTAAAAGTTTCTGCTAAGAATGATATCAATTAGAAGTTTCTACGAGCATTAGAAGAGTTGCAATAATTGTTTTTAGAATCCCGGAAATTCAAGGCTTACCTTGAGCAAAGCAAGCCAAACAATTCTAAAAAGGTTAAACTCCAGAATGAAGTTTGAAAATAAAAATGAAATAAATCACTACGGAAATTAACTTTTCATGTTTATACCATGGTTACGTTTTTATACCTTTTTTTGTTTCGTTCTTTTTCCCTAAAAGAATTTTCAAAATGTATTTGTTTTCTCAATCCAAACTCTCCCAGCCTTATTAAAATGAGTTATTTAACTGTAGGAAAAAATTGACTGTTTTTGTTTTCTCCGTTTTTAAGGAATTAAAACTCGGTAAATTTTAAAAATATCGTATAAATTGCGATATTGCTAAGTTCTTTCTAAAGTGTTTCATTTCAGGAAAATGTATTATTTTGTTTTTGAAGTTAGGAAATAAAACTGTCTTCTTCTTTTAATTTTTGGTAAGATTTCTGTTGGTTTCTGTAAGCAACAAAATTGTCCTTATTTTCTCCTTTGGCTTATTTTTATATCATACTTTAAAGGAATTATAGTTAAATTTTAACTAAAATAGAGTATTCGTTCTGCTATATTAATTACTTAACGAATGAACTTTTAATTTCATGCCACGGGAAAAGCCGTGCAGGTACCACTAGTTGAATAATAATTTTCCAGGGAAGTTCGCTCATTTATGTTCCTCTCTTTTAGATGCAAAATAATTTTAGCTACCAGTGTCAACAGAGTATCAGCTAATAGGGGATGTTTACTGCATCCAGCTCTGCTGCATCTACTCTAGGTCGATGAACATCCAAGGAGGCGAAGTTGCAACATCTGATTGCCAGAAAATGAGCTGATTGATACTTAATCGTAATTATGTCTACGCTCCGGCAAGTAGTCGTCTGGATTCTTATTGCAGCAGTAAACCTTAGGTTTTTGTTTATGGTCAATTCACAGAATTGGATGTGTCTTATTTGGTTCACATTACAGAGCATTAACGCATTGATTAATTTATAGCTTTAATTCATTTATTTCAACATATTTTACAGTTACAACATTTTTTAGTCGTTTGATATAATATCAGCGATTTCATAAAATATGTGCTTTATTATTATTATAATTGTTGTTGTTTTGATTATAATTTTTCTGTATAATATTTTTTTTCGGTTTTGTGTTTGTTTTTTATGAATCTGAAGATTCAATGTTTTAATTATCTGCAGTTTTACATGTTTCTCCTAATGATTCATTTTTATTAGATTCTCATCTACTTTCACGAAAACATTTGAAAAAAAAAGGTGAATTCCTCGTAGTATTGACTTTAATTTCCTAAGCCACAAGATACAGGGGGGAAAATTTAAAGGGACCAAGTGACCAAGATAGATTACAAAATAATCCACCTGCAAGACTTCAGAAAATTACAACAACACAGGAAATAAATAGCAGTAAAAAGGTGTCATATGAATGTAGAACATCTTTCCTTTAAGAGCTATATTTTAAAATACTATTCATATCATAAAAAGTCTTCTTCTCATAAACAGTTTAATTAATATATCATATTGTCTACTTGCAAAACTAATTTGCTTTCTTACAACTTTCTTCGAGTTTAAGAGTGGGATACTGGATTAATTATGCAATTAAATCCAGTATTTCGGTCCCATTAAAACTCGACAACACTCTTCAGTTAGCACTAATAAAGCTTCAGCACACATTAACATCATCAAAGTTCCATGTTTTGCCGGATTTAAACATTTAAAACTACGAAAATGTTATAAACAAGAAGTTCTGTCAAGAACTAAACGAGCCTACTTTCAGTTACATCGACATCGGCATTCTCGCATCTGATCATTATTCTCTTGATTATCTGAGACTGAAAATTATGTCAAACATACATTTTAGCACTTAGAGCTGATTTCGAAAAGCAAAATATGCCCCTCTCATCAGATGAAATAGACACGTAAAAAGTAATTAACGAATAAACAAAGTTTTGTCACATCTTTTAAAGAGTGTGACTGTTACAGTTCCTCCGTAGAAAAAATCCTCCATCGTTTTCAAAAAATAATAATAATAATAATAATAATAATTTTAAAAAATAAATAAATAAAAGTACAAAGATCATCAAAACACATTTTATCAAAGAAAGAAAAAAAAAAAAGAAAAAGAAAAAAAAATCGTCCGTTAATAAGATGTCCGGAATTTCACTTTTAATCCGTTGCCAGTTGTTAAATATAAATAAAGAATAAAATGTTCTCGTGAATGAAAAATTTTTGTTACAAAAAAAATCGTCTGCAAAAAAAATAATAATAAATAATAATAATAATAATAATAAATAATATAAAACAAATGAATAAATAAACAAAAAATCGTCTGCAAGTTCAGTCATTTTCTTTCTGAGCCTGCATTTCCGCCATGTTCGCGGAGTCGGAGTCGGAATCAGAGTCCTCACAGAAGATTACTTAGAAAAGTACTTTACAAACATTATTTATCAAAACCATTTTCTTACAAAGTTAGTTTGAAGGAAATCCGACTTTAAGTTCAGGATCAACATTCAACTTAAATTCCCCGTAGACGCTAATGTAATTTTTTTTTTCTGAACGGTTCACTATTGAACGAAAAATGGTTTAAATCAAAAAGCGAAATATGGGAATGTATGGGAAAGTCTCTCCGAGATCTTTCAAACAAAAAAAAGTCTATTCCATTCGGACGGTTCACTCAAAAGTTATTAGGTGGGGAAAGGTTGCTTAAAAGGTTCAGTGTTGAACGAAAAATTGTTCAAATCGGAAATGTAGATACGGGAATGAAGTATTCTTGATGAGATATTTCGAACGAAAAAAAGTTTGTTCAAATCGGATTGTTCACTCAAAAGTCAGCATCGCGGGATAGATTGTTTGAACGGTTCAAAGTTGAACCAAAAATTGTTCAAATCGAAAAATCAAATATGGGAATGAGCTGTACTCGCCGAGATCTTTCGAACAAAAAAAAGTTTATTCAATTCGGACGGTTCACTCAAAAGTTATTAGGTGGGGAAAGGTTGCCTGAACGGTTCAATGTTGAACCAAAAATGTTCAAATTGAAAATTTAAATACGGTAATAAAGTATCCTTGCCGAGATGCTTCGAACAAAAAAAAGTTTGTTTAAATCGGACTGTTCATTCAAAAGTTATTAGGGGTGACAGCTTGTTTGAACGGTTCAATGTTGAACGGAAGATTGTTCAAATCGAAAATGTAGATACGGGAATGAAGTATCTTTGAAAAGATCTTTCGAACAAAAAAAAGTTTGTTCAAAAACTGTTCATTCAAAACGTAGCATCGCGGGACAGGTTGTTTGAACGGTTCAAAGTTGAACCAAAAATTGTTCAAATCGAAAAATCAGATATGGGAATGAGCTGTACTCGCCGAGATCTTTCCAACAAAAAAAAGTTTTTCCAAATCGGAATGTTCATTCAAAAGTTATTAGGGGGGGACAGACAGACCGACCGACAGACCAACAGACCGACCGACCGACGCACAAATTCCCCATCTCAATACCCTACTTTCAAATTTTTAATTTTTCGATATTCATTTTACGTTTTTATTTTTTTAACTTGGCGATATTTTTCGGACTTGGCGATATTTTTTTTAACTTGGCGATATTTTTCGGACTTGGCGATATTTTTGGATGCATTAAGCTACTTTTAATACTTTTTTGTCTTTCTTTTATTTTTAACGGGAAAGTAGGCTAAAAATCGTGGATCACTCTGATTGTTTTTGGACTTAAACGTAACTACGCTATGAGACTTTGGCTTCAACTGAGTGAATAAATAAATCTTGAAAGTTTCAGACTTTTTAAACCCATATGTTAAGTTATATAACACTCATCACCCAAAATTAGCTTCCAAAGGTATGAAGAGGAAATTGAATTTTTAGAACTGAACCCGCTTTTGCAACGTCACATTTTCCCTGAAAACTTTTGTCAGTGTCGTCTTTGCATTTCCAGTAAAGAAAATAACTGTCAAAGATTTCACAGAGAAGTCCTCAGAGACAAGGAGTTCTCTTTTTCAAGGAATGAGGATGTTACGACATTAAAGAGAACGTCCCATGATCTTCCATCCAGACAGAACTGTTCTCAATAGAAATACAAAATTCCAATATACTTCGGAATGGGCTTTGAAAGAAAGTATTCGTTTTGAAGGTTTCTTCGAGTAGTTGAGAAATAGAAGTATATTTTATGCACCAAACATAAAAGGAAATAAAGTCTTTGGTAAATCCACTTAAACTAAATAACAAAAGAAGTTTAACATATTATCAAATATACGTCAGTTATGTTTTTATTTTATAGTTTAGAATACTCCCAGCTCACAATAAAACAATTTATTTAAAGAAAAAAGATAGTACTTTTCACGGAGGAGTATTTGTGATATGTGACGATATTTGAAGGAAAAAGTCAGTAAAATTTGAAGCCATAAAAGCTGTATGCTTATTACACTGTCCAGTCACATTAATGTGACCACCACGTACTTTCGACGTCGACGTCAAATTACCAATCACAAAAAGCACTTGGTAGCACAATGCAGTTGGGGGTGTACAAAGGGTGTGTGAGGGCTTTGGAAACCATTTCTATCATTGGCATAATACAAAAACTGAGCGATTTATCCGACGTCCTAAAGGGAATAATCATTGGCTTTCAGGCCAAGGGTGGACGCATTTCCAAAATAGCTGAGTTTTTGAGCTGTTCGCTTGCCATCATGGTAAAAGTGTACCGTTTATGGCAAAATGGGACTGTTAAAAATTAGCGACGTGGAAAATGTGGTACACCAGGAGCCATAGATGACAGAGGCGACCGACGGCTGCAGAGATGCTTTCGGGTTGATAGACTGGCTACCGTTGAGCAACTGACCCCCCAGATGAACGAAGGGGCTACCAACATCATCTACCAAACTACTATTTAGTGGACGTTGCTGTGTCTGGGCTCCCGAAGCACAAGACTGGTACATGCAGCTATGATGACTACTGGCGATCGACGACGAATCCTGGAATTTGCACGCCAGTATCACAGCTGGACGTTTCTTGAGTGACAACAGGTAGCATTTACAAATGAATCACGTTTTATGCTCCATCGGGCAGATGGACGTTGTCGTATAAGGCGTGAAACCTCTGAAAACAAACACCCTCAACCATTGCCGGAACGGTCCAAGCTGGAGACGGGAGCATTATGGGCTGGGAAATGTTTTCCTGGCATTTTCTGGGATCACTCATCATTGTGCAAAGCACGATGAATTTCTGCAAGTACGCATCTGTCTCTTAGGACCATGTCCACCCCTATGTGTGCAATGTTTTTCCTCAGGATGATGACATCTACCAGCAGGACAATGCGAAGTGCCATACAGTTACAGCTGCCAGTGTATGTGCGTGGCTCGAAGAGCATCAGAATGAGTTTACCCTTCTTCCCTGGCCAACAAACTCTCATGATTCAAACAGAATCCGGAATATGTAGGACCATCTCGATGGGGTTATTCGCTCCATGGATCCTCATCCGTATAATCTAGCCCAGCCGGCCACAGCATTGGAGTCGGCACGGCTCAAACTACCAGTGAACACCTTCAGGGCCCTAAATAAATCTTTTCCTGCACGTCTCGCAGCAGTCCGCTCTGCGAAAAGGGGTTTTTCAGGCTTTTGACAGGTGGTCACATTAATGTGACTGGACTGTGTATATAATCTTACGTGTAAACCCATCTTGTACAGTACGATTATTCTTCATACTCCTATTATATAACCTACATTTATGAGCAAATGAAAAAAAAACCTGTGCATGTGCTTATATGAAAGAAGATCAAGTTGTTGTGAACCGGTGCATAATTTAAAGAGATACGCAATAGAAGTTTTGGCAGTGTTTAACATTGCTTCTACGGAAAATTTACTAAATACGGCAAGGATTTTAAAAATAACACGATAATCGGAAACTCATTTTTGACGCTGTATTTAGCAAGGACAAAAGATTTAGTCTTTTTTTTCCTGTCTATAAGAGTCGTATTAAATATAGTTTTGAGTCTTGATGCCGGCCTGTACAACGTCATTAATATTTTTGGCATATGAATCTACCGATGATGGCAAAACACTTATTCTTCTTACAGCAGCACTTATAACTGGACAAGAAAAAGCGTAGTATGGTATCACCTACGTATCTAGACAGTTATTGTAATTTATGTAAATTCTTCTGACTTGCCTGTGGATCTTCATACCCTGTAATGATTGGTTCTTTGCCTGAAAATGGTTTTTTGGGGTGAATAAGTCTGTTTTTACATTACAAAGCTGATGTTTAGATGAAATTTGATCCTGAATCTCCTTTATAGTGCTTAACACTTGGTGATAATACTTATGTTTACATTGAATTACAAATTGATTTTGCATGAAAACGGGGACAACTCTTCTTTTCGAAACTTCAGACTCTAATGTAAAATATAGGTGCAAAACTTGATCATATATCCATCCTAAAAATGAAATTTCAACAATCAGCGGCTAAGCTTTCTGATTTATGAGAGAATCTTGCATTTAGCATGCATTAGTAACCGTGTCAAAACTCGATATAATTAAATATGAGATAGTAAAAAAGATAATTTCTCTTTTTGATATGTTAGTAAGTACGTATGCATGTACCTACGAACAGGTTGAAATATTCTAGTCAAACTTCGTTCAGGAAATATTTAAATTGAAATTAAAGCCGAAATTTATTTGTTTTAGGCATTATTTTACAAGTAGGGTGAAGTGGGGTAATTGCGTACTTGGGGCAAATGTGTACTCATTTGAAAAAAGGAGGAAAAACTGAAGCTAGCTGCTATCTAGTGGCGCCATTTGGAAGCCTGTAGTTCAGTGATCACTTCTCAGATGGCTGTACCTATGTCCAGCTAATAAGGCTTTATCAATCTGCCTCCATTTCGTCAGGTGTTTTTTTTTCGTTATGAATCACATTTCGTGGACTTTTGTTTACAGTGCTGCAGGATCACCATTTTCAGCTAAATTTGATTAGTTCTTGGATAAATCACTTCAAGGTAAGTTGTTTTCTTCATTAATGGCTGCAGATTAGTTAAATTAATGGTTACCTATACATAATGTTGGGATATACATTTACCCCGGTTTGTTTTCAGTCACGGGGTAAATGTGTATTTTCTTCTGGGGCAAATGTGTACTACAGTACAAATTTACCCCAAGCAAAATTTGCATAGAATACACATTCACCCACTCCTTATTAGACTTTTACAATCTTATTAAGGCGTATATTTTTGTTCCCAAATGTTTGATTGACCTCCTCACAATAAATTAATTGAAAAAAATGGAGAAAACACTTTCGTTTACCCTCACTCTGAAGATATTAGCGAAATCGATGGCAATGCTATTGTCACCAAGCTTCCAGAGCCATCTGAGGGAAAAAGAGGTGTTTTGATATTCCCAGTTAAATTTTCCTCCTACAACATGGGTTAGCGGAGTTGCTGAAGGTCTCACTCAAATTTTCTATTCTCATTTTGGCCAGGACTAGCCACTATAATTCCTTTTTTTTTTTGCATTCCAAGATACAAATTTTGACATGTTCTTTTCAATTTTGCTATTAAAGACGTTTTTTCCCCTTTAATCCTATGCTTTGTACTTTGTTTTCACCTTTGTAAACTGTACCAATTAAGAGAGGACAGAAGGTGGGCAACAAAAAAAGTGCATAGCTTCCACTGGAGAATTTGGAAATAAAAAAATCATACACAGAATTTTTTTTCCTTTTCTGCTCTGTTGTACTTATTTGGCCCAACAGCAAAACAACTGAATTGCGGCGTACACATTTGCCCCAACTTGTGGGGCAAATGTGTACTTCAGAGATGGTTTTAAAAACATAGCAATACAACCATGAAAAAAATAGTTTTTTTTTAAATTCTTTGGGTGATTTGTAATCTAGAGAAACGCCGCTAAAAGATGATATTAAAAAATAAAATTCTGAATACCCCCCTCCCCACCAGAGACTTAAGAAGTTGAATTTTGTCAAAACAGGTACACAATTACCCCACTTCACCCTACTTACCATCTTGGCGATATACGGCTACGTTGGGAGTGCGTTTGGAGAGTGCGATGACACATGTAGGGTCAGTTGGCAATATTTATCGTGATTCAGCGCTAAAATTGTTGATATTAACAGGAAGAATATAAGAATCTCTAAAACCGTATTTTCTGCATTGATTCACGACAAATTAGGAGTGTATGAATTTAATTATATTAATAATTAATTTTGTTATTTTCTTCTCTGCGGAACATTTATACTGCATTTTTGCTACTTTTTAAACATTCTATGCCTTCATAGGTGGGTGAAAGTGTTTAAAAAAAAAGGATTTAAAATTTACTAATTTAAAATCTTGTAAGCGAGTACAGTCTTCTAATCTTTTGAATTATTTATAAACATCTAACAGGCTTACAAGGAAGTAGTGTGAGGCTTACCATAGCTTTTTTGGCTGCTTTTTACCTCTATGTATTCCTTGGTAAACTACTTTTACAGTTTTTTTAATTATTAAAATACTCTGCTTGGAACAGAAATTACGTAAAAAGCTAATTAGAACAAAATCCGTTTTTTGTTTTTTCATGCTAGAGTTATTTCTTGCATTACATGTTAAAATAATTTACTACATATATACTCATTTAGTCACACAAGTGAAAAATAGCGTTGAGGGGTTTTTACGATCCTTCTTGCTGTATTAAGTTAATACTTTTCAGGAGATATTTCTATCTTTTAGAACATTTGGGTACTCACCCAAGCTCTGTCTTTCTTTTTGCTGCTGAATGTTGTGACATATGTGTTAAAATAATGTAAGTCCGAAAATGTAATCAATATTTGTACAAATATTTTTTAAACGTTTTCCTCACAGCTATACTGTCGTGCTCAGCACTAAAGTCGTATTTGCACTTTTTAACAAAATTGAGTTATCGCCACCAGATGGCTCTTTGTGACGTATTTTACCTAAACACAAAATTATATAAGCATTCGTGAATGAGAAATACTTTTTAAAAAGTTCTGAAAAATTTCCTTTGAATCAAATGCATGGTGGTGCAAAACTATAAAAATTAATATCTCAGTTTAAGCTCAACTGCAGATGCCAATTTTGCGCTTAACACAGCAGTATGATAAACGGGTTAAACTGCCTCCATATTTTATGTGGGCTAAACTTTCTATTCATAAATTTTCAAAGCTGTTTTAAACTTCATTGTCTGACATTAATTTTGATTATTTTAATTAAACTAATTTGAATTTCGTATTTAGAACTTTTTTTGTCATATTTACGGCACTGAAAACAAAAAAAAAAGTAATAACATAAAGTAAACCAGAGGAACAATAATAACAATTGCATATTTTTCAATTGTAGCAGCAATAAATTTTGAATACAGTTCAGTAACTGCTCACTTTAATATCATAGAAAATGGCCAGACAAATACTACCAAATAAAATCTTCTTGAAAGTAATTCTGGACTTGTTTCTATGGAAAGGGAAAAATGAAGCACTGAATCGTGTCGTGTTTTGTTGAAGATTAAAAACATTTTCTATCTGAAGACAAGAAAAACAAATCTGACAAGAGACTTCGCCTGTATCAATAGAGAAAGAGAGAGAGAGGCGTTTGCGAACTTAACCTCAAAATACACAACTCTTCAAAGAATAATAGGAAGCAGAAAAGTAAAGGCGGAATTGTTTCGACCGTGTTATGAACGGTCACAGGACAAAAGCAAAGATTGCAGTAACTGTTTTGAAAGTGCACCATAGGGTAAGGCATCCTTCCGTACGGGGATAAAAGGCTTTCCTTTCTTTTTTTTTTTTTTATGTTTCTTCATCGACTTCTGGAAAAACAAGCTACTTCAGAAGTTTTTGCCGCAATTTATTTCATGACCAAAATTTTTATCTTCCGTTTCTAAATTTAGTTTTACTCTTATTAGATTGTTAGGAGAATGTAGCACAAAATTGGGAACCGGATTTCCGATCGAAAATAAATTTTCAAGCAACTTCCAAACTCTCTCTTTCTTCTCGAAAATAGCAAGTGCATTTTGATTTTGTTACATGCAATGAGTGCCGTTTATGTTTGAGGCAAGAAGAAATTTGTTTTTCATTGAAATCATCTAGTAAGTTATTTTTGTGAACAAAATGTAAATAGCAATCAATGAGTATGGACCATTTGAAATAAAAATTGTTGATTTATTTTCAGTTAGATTGAGTGATTACAATGTTCTACTGACATTTATGACTCTCAAGACTTCAACGTAACTGCGTATTGCAAACTTTCACCAACAACTAATGTAATGTTAAAAATAAAAGATGGTACCCATACTTTTGGACGAGGCTTCTCAAAACAGAACATAGCGTATAGTTCACGCATATTGAGAGAACTGTTCCCTCACAGCTGTTGTGTTGTGTGCTGAGCGTTTTGCTCTGATGAAGAGAATCCATTGTAGACTTGAAATAGCTATTTGCATTATTTTCTTCATAGCTTATGTTTGATAAAGTTTGGTTTTTAACTTCTATCATATTTTAGAACTAAGAGTATTTTATCATGTTTCATTTAAAAACTTAATACTTAAGTTCTCGATTACTAGTAATTACTTAAACTGACTGCTATAACCAAACCTTTTTATAAGCCTTGAGCATAAAACTTCAAAACTACAGCATTTAAGAAAAGCAAAACAAAAAAAAAACTAAGAATACTTTTCAAGAAATTCTGCTTCACTAGTTAATTTACTGATTTCTGCTATAACTAACATGAAGCAAATAAGTTTAACTAAACACTACAAGCCGATATTAAACAATTACGTACATACAACATCAAGTTTATACGTTAACCAAAGATGTGCTTTACATTTCCATCGTATATATATTTAAAGAGGCTCATCAGTTTTCGATTTTCATTTAAAAGGACTTCCGTAAAAGTAAATTAAATTGCAACGCGCTAGCGAAGGAAGATACTAAACAGTTTTGCTTGCTTCACGTAATTTAGCGTCGGATTCCATTCTTGAATTTCGAAATAAGATGCCTCTGCACAACATAAAATATTCCCAGCTAGATAAGTTAAAACTAATTACTTTCAGACGAAATAATTTGGTTATTTGAATCAAATATGCGCCTGCCTCGCGGACGTCCCGTAATTTATTTGAAGTTTCATATTAATGGATTATTCAAAAGTGCGTCTGTGCTGAAATTCTTTTAGAAGTCAGAAGTAAAGTAAAAAGGCTTAAAATTCGGATATCTTGTTCTGTTACAGTCCGATGCAGAAACAAAAGTTTTCCGCATTTTTTTATACATAAGTATTAAAATTATATATGCATTTTGTTCGTGAAAGGAGAAATGTTTTCTCTTGTATGTATATATTTTTTTTTTATTTCTGCATTATAAATGCACATTATTTATTAATAGTTACAAAACATTTTTTTTCAAAAAATTGTATCTTCCGATAGTAACCGAAAAGTAATATTACATTTTCCTAAACAAAACAAGTTTATTTTTTGCATTAATCTTAACCAGTGAGGGGTGGAGTGGGGGGTCTGACACCCAGAAAAATTTAATTTTGAATTTTCGATATATTTATTTGCAAGATTGCACTGTATCTTCACTCACTTTATATTTAAACCAAATGAAAAGGGACGCGCCCCTACACACTCAGATTGTAAGGAATTTTATTTCATTTTTTTCCTTCTATTGACCTCATGTGAAAAAGTTTTTAACTACCTCCTTTTTGGGACCTTGCGTTTTTTCTCCAACAAGTGAGCAGGACAAAATTTATATAAGTGCTTCATTGTAGTTTGATAATAAAGCGAATTGGTTCCTTAAAAGTCTGTGGTAGAGACATTTGTACGTTTGACCAGGATATTTCCATCATTTTACTTTTCATACCTTTTTTTAGCTTTAAAAGGCTTAAACACGGACACATAGAGGACTGTGGAGTATGCAGTGACTCGGAAGACTGCTTTTATTCACATTTTCGCATTTAGTGGGTAAAAGCCTCTGCATTCAGTAACTGATCTTAACAATTTTACTACACATTTTCAATCCAAAATACGGTGATAAAGTTGAATACTTGATTTATTTTAACCCAAAGACATACACTTACTTTGGGACGTAACGACCTTTCGAGTCAACCGTTTAGCAAATACCCAGGGACCAAGTGAGGCATATGCACTTTTTGTCAATGTTGTTAGCTATCCCCACACCTTCATTTTCAATCATCAAGCTTATACTACCCCAATCAACAACTACAGTTTTCCACGTGATTCTCTCTGTTTAACTAAACATATAAATTAACTAAATACTGAATTGCTATTTGTGTTAAGGATGTTTAAAGAAGTACTAACTTAGATTAATATCTGAAAAGTGCAATACGTTAATTCAGTTCTTCTTTTTATTCGAGTCATCGATAGAAAATTGATTACATCCGTTTTAAGCACTAATTAGTACACCATTGCCTCAGAAAAATTCGCAGTAGCGTATCAGTGCAATCACGAAAAATAATGACTGATGTTTTAAATCCGGCGAGTCGCAGTTCAGTTCATATAGCCCTAATTGGTTCAGAATCCCAAACTTTCTGCTAAGCTTGGCATCATTCGTTCAATAGCAGTTCGTGCTTAAGTTTACGATGTTTTGTTGCAGAAAAAATCATAAATCAAGAGTTACAGTGGTAAGTTAATTAAAGTTACTTTAAAACAAACAATGAATTTTCAGAAAAAATGAAGAATATATAAAAATAATAATAATGATAATATTGCAAAAAAAATACTTATTTTACATTAGAACGTAAGTAGTCCTGATTTTTTGCACATATTTTTACAAAACTCTGAAGTTTGATTCTAGTAATCTATTCAGAATGGAACCTTTTTCCACTAAAATCTATAATGCACTTCCTGAAACTAATGCAATTTTAATCATTCCCACGGAAGGCTTTTGATCAGTTTTAAATTTATATTTAAGATGTTGTTAATCAAATGTTCATTAGCCTCTTGATGATTTCCGAAGAGATGAAAAGTCCGTCTGTTACCTGAAAGTTCAAATGAAGATCTTTTCCCGAAATTTCAAAACAACTTTTACCTTTGGCAGTGTACTTACAGCGAGATAACCGAGAACTGATTAGTTTACCAGACACTAATTCGATAATTTGAATCTAATGATCACCAGGTTCTGAAAAGTTCCCTAACTCGCTTAGGGTTTTATATGAAGAGATTCGTTCAAAAAGAAAAAAAAATGTCACAGGGGGAAAAAAGTGTAAAAGATAATTTCGTTAGTGAAATCGGATAGGAATGAGAAGTGGTTTTAAAGGTTTATGATTTCAATTACGGGTTCAGTTAAAAAAATCATTCCAAATTTTCATTTTATTTTAAGTTTCGAGATGATTTTAAAGCATGAGTAAATGTAAGAAATTATAATATTTGTGGTCTGAAAATATCTAGAAGGCACTTTGAGTACGCAATAAGGTCTAAAAATTATTTTTTGACATAAAATAGCCAAAAGAATGTTTGCTAGAAAATTGAACTTTTTTCCGAAATCTTCAGAGAAAGAAAATAGTTAAGAAATTCTAATATTTTAGTCTAAAAATGTTTAGAAAGTATTTCGAGTACGTAATACGGTGTATGTAATTATTTCCTAAAAGAAGTAATAGCTCTTGACGTAAAACAGCAAAACAAAAAAAGCTTCAAACAGACTTGAATTATTTTCCGAAATGTTAAACAGAAGCACAATTTAGAATTTTAATGAATATAACTACAATTTCATGCAATTACACATGTGTCCCTATAAAAGGCACATGCAAACAAGACTGGGGTACAGGAAATAAAATACTAAAAAAAAAAGAAATAAACAAGACGGCTATCATATACCTAAGCGAAAAATCTACTTACATATTGAAACGAAACATCTGCGCATGCAGGGTGTTCACTTTCAACCTGCAAGAACATTATTTTCGCTCGTTATAGATGCAAATTTCCAATGGCTTAAATTCTGAAAAGAAGGTGCAGATTAAATATAATAAAATTTAAAGAGAAAAAAAAGGCAAGTATGAAATTAAACTTTTATACGTCCTCTATATCTTTATAATTATCTTTAGAGAAATATTATCCTCAGAAAAATATATCCAGCACAAATATTTGAAAAATTGCCCCCAAAACTAATGGAGATGTACGAGTTCAAACAGCAGATTCAAGCCGAAACTGTAGCAGATGGTATAACCAATCTAGTGGTGTATTACATATCTTCATACAGTGGTTTACAATATTTAGATTTAGCTTATTATTTAGCTTAAAATTAAGTTTCACATAAAGCAGACGGTGATTAAATTTCATACAACACCCACTAAAACAAGATAGATGTAACCACAGGAACTCAAAATTGCTCTTAGCTCTAAAAAATATGCAAAAAGTTAGAACTGATAATTCCTTTACTTGACATTTTTCGTCCATGAGGGGGAAAAAATCTTAACTCCCTACACTGCAAAAAATGAACCGTTGTTTTTACAGTATATAACTGGCAGCCGAGGCTGCAACTTAGAACTGTAAAATGCACAGTAATAAACTGTAAAACTCTCAATTTTAGAGTTTCTTACTGTAAAGTTAGAAATTTTACAATTTATTGCCGTAAAATTTAGCTGAGTTATACTGTAAAAACAACAGTATAATACTGGCAGCAGAGGTTCCAGTTTAAAACTGTCAAATGTAAGGTAATAAACTGCAAAATTAGTAATTTCACAGTGTATTACTGTAAAGTTCGCAATTTTACAGTCCAGTACTAAGTAGAAATTTTACAGTTCATTACTGTAAACTTGGCAATTTTTAGTTTATTACTATAAAATTAGCTGTATTATACTGTCAAAAAAACATTCATTTTTTACAGTGTATGTACCCTTTATCCACAACTATGAAAATATTCATTAATGCTTACAATGTATCCTTGCTGTCGGGTTTTTTATACAATAAGATGTAGCAAACATTAAAACAAATCTTTAATATTGCTTTTATATTATTATTAAAACTCCTTACGGAAAAACCATTTTCATAAACTTTTCTTAAATAACCGAAAAAATATACATTATTTCATACTGAGATTATTTTTCAACTTTTCTTTAACAACGAAGAAGTAAACTTAATTTCAATTCTTTTTTCGTACTTTGTTAAGAAAGAAATCCGTATTTCGGAGGGGAAACAAGTTGTAAATTGTAGCTCCCGGTGATTTATATGGAGGATAATGACGCGTTTACTTTTATTTAAATGGTGTATTCTTCGGGAAATAAAACCTGCAATTTACCAAAGTTTATCACAATGAACAAAATAATAGATACGCATAATTCTTTTCGAAATAAATTTAGAGCATTCAATTAGATTTTTTCCCCAGCGCATTCGAGTATTATTTTGTTAAGCAAAACAATTTTAGTTTTTTAAATAAAGGAAAGATGAATTATATTTAGGAAAGTAAAGTAAAAATTGCTGTAGTTTCATTTCAATTGGCAATGAAAAGATAGAAAAAAAAAGCACGGAAAGAAATATACATTTTTGCTTATGCAAGCCATGATTAAAACTTCGTGCAGATACTTCGAATGAAATATAAAAACAGTATTTTTTAATTTAATTTATTCGACAGACTTAAAAAACATTTTAGTTATGTATGTTTTTTCTTTCCAAAACATAATTTTCAACCTGAATATTTTTCTGGGCGAAGAATATCAATGCGATAGAAAAACTATCATGCTGAAAACCTTAAATTATTTAAGAGACTCTCATAGGGATATTAAAACGTGTAATTACGTTTCTATAAAATTGAAACTTAAAAAAAAGTTTTAAAAAAATATGTTATTATTAGCGCATTGAACACAAAGATGCAGTAAAAGAAAGTAAAATTACTTTGCGAAAAGAGCAATAACTGCAAAAGTAAAAATCCGGAGATGAAAAGAAAAAAAAAAAAAAGAGAGCCAATATGCGTTATTTTCTGAAAAGTTTTAAATGAGAGAAAAAAAATATAGACTTGTATGTCCTTGCGTTATTCATATGAAATAAAAGGAGTTGAATTATGTTTACTAAAATTTAGATTTTCAATATTGCGATTAAAATGAGTCAATGATTATCCTGGGAAAGATTTAATGCATATTTCATCAGTAAAAGCACATTTGAAAGGTAATATTTTAGTTTAACTACAAATTGAAAAAATTGTCAGGAAAGATAATATTCAATTTCTCAAAATGTGTGTTGAGTATATGAGTGTTTAAGTCCAATCATGTAGGACCCTTGCAGGGTGTGACATTAAACGGCTTCAGCGGTACCATCTTTGTCCGAACCTGTTACATAAAACACGATATCACAAACCATAGCCTGTATCACAAATTAGATTTAGGTCTGTATTAGATCTAAAATTTATAATTAGCTAATACACAATCCTGCAAAGAACGCATTTCATAAGTACACTTTTTGAGCGCAGAAATTACGTACCACGATTTAAGTCTTTAACAAAAGCAAGTACTTGAAAAATAGTTTCCTTAGTACAGTAGCCACTTCTTATATGAATCATTCTTGTTATTAACTGTTTTAATTAAATGAAGCAACCTGTTTAATATAGCTGGTTTTTGTTCTTATTTTTCCGATTTTTTTTCCATTAAAGTGATTGATTCAGTTAAACATATATTCGATTAACCGGTATCAACTGTACAAAATTGAGAAATGCAAACATTAATGATTTGCCTCATGTAAAAAGTACCTTTTATTTTCAGTTCACTTTTTGATTTCTATGTTAAAGAATCCCAGTGTCAGTCCCTTTTTAGCCTACTTTCCCGTTAAAAATAAAAGAAAGACGAAAAAAGTATTAAAAGTAGCTTAATGCATCTAAAAAATATCGCCAAGTCCAAAAAATATCGCCAAGTTAAAAAAATATCGCCAAGTTAAAAAAATATCGCCAAGTCCAAAAAATATCGCCAAGTTAATAAAATAAAAAGGTAAAATGAATATCGAAAAATTAAAAATTTGAAAGTAGGGTATTGAGATGGGGAATTTGTGTGTCGGTCGGTCGGTCGGTCGGTCTGTCTGTCCCCCCCTAATAACTTTTGAATGAACATTCCGATTTGGACAAACTTTTTTTTGTTGAAAAGATCTCGGCGAGTACAGCTCATTCCCATACTTGATTTTTTGATTTGAACAATTTTTGGTGCAACTTTGAGCCGTTCAAAAAACCGGTCCCGCGATACTAACTTTTTAATGAACAGTCCGATTTGAACAAACTTTTTTTTGTTGGAAAGAACTTTTCAAGGGTACTTCATTCCCGTATTTACATTTCCGATTTGAACAATTTTTCGTTCAACATTGAACCGCTCAATCAAGCTGTCACCCCTAATAACTTTTGAATGAACAGTCCGATTTAAACAAACTTTTTTTTGTTTGAAGCATCTCGGCAAGGATACTTTATTACCGTATTTAAATTTTCAATTTGAACACTTTTGGTTCAACATTGAACCGTTTAAGTAACCTTTCTCCACCTAATAACTTTTGAATGAATATTCCGATTTGGACAAACTTTTTTTTGTTGGAAAGATCTCGGCGAGTACAGCTCATTCCCATACTTGATTTTTTGATTTGAACAATTTTTGGTGCAACTTTGAGCCGTTCAAAAAACCGGTCCTGCGATACTAACTTTTTAATGAACAGTCCGATTTGAACAAACTTTTTTTTGTTGGAAAGAACTTTTCAAGGGTACTTCATTTCCGTATTTACATTTCCGATTTGAACAATTTTTCGTTCAACATTGAACCGCTCAATCAAGCTGTCACTCCTAATAACTTTTAAATGAACAGTCCGATTTAAACAAACTTTTTTTTGTTTGAAGCATCTCGGCAAGGATACTTTATTACCGTATTTAAATTTTCAATTTGAACACTTTTGGTTCAACATTGAACCGTTTAAGTAACCTTTCTCCACCTAATAACTTTTGAGTGAACCGTCCGAATGGAATAAACTTTTTTTTGTTTGAAAGATCTCGGAGAGGCTTTCCCATACATTCCCATATTTCGCTTTTTGATTTGAACCATTTTTCGTTCAATATTGAACCGTTCAGAAAAAAAATTAACATTAGCGTCTACGGGGAATTTAAGTTGAATGTTGATCCTGAACTTAAAGTCGGATTTCCTTCAAACTAACTTTGTAAGAAAATGGTTTTGATAAATAATGTTTGTAACGTTCTTTTCTGAGTAATCTTCTGTGAGGACTCTGATTCCGACTCCGACTCCGCAAACATGGCGGAAATGCAGGCTCAGAAAAAAATTACTGACTGTGCAGACGATTTTTTGTTTATTTATTCATTTGTTTTATTTTATTTATTATTATCATTATTATTTTTTTTTTTTTGGCAGACGATGTTTTTTTTGTAACAAAAATTTTTCATTCACGAGAACATTTTATTCTTTATTTATATTTAACAACTGGCAACATATTAAGAGTGAAATTCGAGACATTTTATTAACGGACGAGTTTCTTTTTTCTTTTTTTTTCTTTCTTTGATAAAATGTGTTTTGATGCTCTTTGTACTTTTATTTATTTATTTTATTATTATTATTATTATTATTATTATTTATTTTTTTTTTTTTGAAAACGATGGAGGATTTTTTCTTCGGAGGAAACTGTAACATTTACACTCTTTAAAAGGTGCGACAAAACTTTATTTATTCGTTAATTACTTTTTACGTGTCTATTTCATCTGATGAAAGTGGTATATTTTGCTTTTCGAAATCAGCTCTAAGTGCTAAAAAGGTATGTTTGACATAATTTTAAGTCTCAGATAATCAAGAGAATAATGATCAGATGCGAGAATGCCGATGTCGATGTACGGGAAAGTAGGCTCGTTTAGTTCTTGACAGAACTTCTTGTTTATTTCCAAATGTATATTTACTGCATTCAACGTATCCCCGAATTACTGTTTACAGTTTGAAATGTAACTTACAAGCGGATCTAAAATGCGATTTTAGAGAAAGATAGTCATTTATGACTTATTTATATTCGTTTATTTTAAAATCAATCTGCTGTGATCAAAATATTATTCAAATTAGTAATTTTTGATTATATTCAGATGCAACAAGTAGAAGATAATTATAAAAAAAAAAGCATACGCAAACATATGCAAACACGCACAAAATACTTTTACACTCAGCTTTCACATTCTACAGTAGCTAAAATACATTAATTGAATCGTATCAGTTAAACAACTTTAGCTTGACGGCAACAAACACGGAAGGCTTTCTCAAAAGTTTATCCTCCGAAAATTAGACGAAGCTCCTGACTTCCAGTTTGGGTAACACACAAGTGCATTTTAGGTTTTCAGAGAAATCTACTTGTTCATCAATTTGTTTCGGTTCGTACGCCCGGGACGGAGCGAAGGAAAGCAAACGCACACTCGAGAGATTCCAAAATATATTTGGGGGACTAGTGACTAATGACTACCGTCGAAAAATATTTATCTTTGCATTTAAGTTGGATGTTTAAAATCCAATAACGAGAAAAGTTCCGAGACTTTGATAGTTTTGATTCTTGTTTAAACATTTATGTGCTCTAAATAAAATTGAGATCGGGGCCTAGTAAAATATGTTTTAAGGTTTAAGCTGTGTTTTAAAGCTGTTTTTTGACTTGTAAATGCTGGTATTGAATAGAGTTTCATAACATGCAGGAAAACTATTGTAAAACTGTGTAAAGTTATTATTATTGAGTTACATAATTTAGGTCACTAGTTAAGAAAAAGGATTAAAAGAAAGTTAGTGTAGTTAGGCACGTTTTAATTAAAAATGATGTTTCGCCTGCTTATTTCTCATTTTATAGAAAATTAAACACTTTAGAGATAACTTCTGAGCAAAAAATAAGGAAATAAATAAATAAATAAAAATAATAATAGTAACAAAATGAATAAATGATTGTTGCGTGCTTAAACAAGACATAGTTTTCTCAAAGAAAAATATACATTAAGATACAAGTTTAGTTCAGGCAGAAGTTGACACCATTATTGAGAATACAATATCATAATTAATAGCAAATATTATTTTTTGTTCATTTATAACAACCATTTACAAAAGGCTCTTATTGACAGTAATAAAACCAAGAAACAAGTTCCTGTAGTAATTGGTGTATAATTAAATGAAATGTTTTATAAGTTTAAACAATTATCTATTTAGCAACAATTAAATTTTTATTAGCAAAATTAAACAAGATGTGCGGTTTTGTAAAGATTTACCTGCCAGATGCACACGTTGCTTTCAATGTGCGAATGTCATTTAGTAATTTAAGAGAAAACTCATCATGAGAAAGAACATTTTCATACTTTCCAACGTGATTCCTAAAAACACGTATGAACTTATTCCAGCTGAATACTAGCTTTTTCATACTGGCTGAAAAAACTCTTTTTATTGGTTTCATAGGCAATTTACCAAAAATTTCATGACATCCTCGTAATTTTGGAACTTCTTACCACATAAGGACCAAAGAACTCTAGATCAGTGGATGTAAATCGGGATAATAGAGAGAGGAAGCAGTATCCCTGCCTTTTTTTTAATCAATTGCAGTTTCAGAGCCCTGCAATGAGTTTATATGCTCTTGACAATTTGGATTAAAATTAATCTGAGGAACAAACGACATTCAAAAGCTGCAAAAACCCATGGGTGGGATCGAACTACTGATATTTTTGCTTTAACCCTAGCGTCAATAACCGGGTACCCAGGTACCCATTTGCTACTTTGATCTCAATTTTTACAATTTCTAATTAAGACTTGGTCAAATGCCTCTTATTCCTCGTTATTTGCACGAATCTGAACCAAACAAAGTTGTAATCGTGTTTTCAAAAAAATATTTTGGTTGTTTTATTCAGCACTAAAAATTCCTATACCGTTATTCAATAACCAGGTACCCGGTACCCGTTACTTTTTTCGCATTCCTGCTAGAAGTTAATGATTATTAATGGGAAAAATGTAATCAAATATTACAATAATTATTATTATTCATTTTTATTACACTTATTAATGTTTTTTTGTTTATTTGTTGCTTTTTTTTTTAATTTTTAGTGTGACAAATATAATTTTCGAAAAAATACTTGGGAAAACACATTATTATTTTTTTATTATTATCGGTCGTAGCCAGACAATGAAAATAAAACAAATGACATTTTATCACATGATTGACATTGTCCAATTGAAACCAAATGCTGATCACAAACTTGGGTTGCCACACTTTATGCGCGATTTTCTTGTTTTTCTGCGAAGCTTTTTGAGAGTAGAAGCAAAGTTGGCAAGCGTCTTTCTTTAGTAAATTTGAATCACGTCCCGCTATTGTAGTACTGGAGCTTGAAGGTCCCCCATGTACTGTGTTGAAGTCCTTCAAGAAGCTTTCTACGCCAGATTTTGTAGAAAAGCGCCTCATGGCTTGAGTATTCGTTTATCTGACCTGAATTGTAGGAAGGCACAATTATTCGCCTAGTTGGCGCAAAAATAAACGACAATTATGGTTTTTACGACTTTGCAAGTAGACATTTGCCTTATAAATGATATAGGCAGCTAAAGCTGAAATGTCCACAACCGTTGAAAGAAAAAAGATAGAGGCCATCTCTTTGTTTGCCTCTGAGACGTATACTGCCGTGGGCAGGTAAAGGGCAGTAACTGCAAAATTTTCGATTTTCATTTTTTTGCATTTTTGAAATCTATGTTACATTAGTTTTATGGTACAAGCATCTTTTTTTGGTTTCCGATGAAGAAAAACTGTTTTTTAACCAATGGTAATTAGCAGTAACTGCATTTTTCGTTGCTGTGGGCAGGTAAACGGCAGTATCTGCATGTCTGCAGGATGAACATAATATGAATCGCTGTGCAAAACTTGCATCAAGCCGCAAAAATCGTTTTCCTTTGTACTTAAACTAAGCAAAAGTAGGGTTACCCTAATGGGAGGTCACGGGAGGTCATTGGTTGCACTTGAATGTTCCCAAGGGGGTGTTTTATTCCTTTCGGGGGTGAATCAGTGTTAATATTAGGGGGACCAGACAGTAATGTCGTTTCTGCGCATGCCAATACTTGATTGTCATTTGTCAGCTCATTGTTTGGTTCAGAGGCGTACCAAAGACATTGTGAGGTTATAGTGATTTCTTTACTTATAGACAATTGAATTACAATTTTTTTTTTTTGTAATTTTGGGTAAAATGGCCAGCCAAATACTAGAAGAGGTACACATCCGGCATTGCATGCTCTTTGAGTTTCGCAAGGGAAATAACGCAACAGTTGCTACCAAAAACATTTGCGATGTTTATCCAAATGCACTGGACATTCGTAAATGCCAAAGGTGGTTTTCCAAGTTCAAATCGGGTAATTTTGATCTTTCCGACTCGTATCGATCAGGAAGACCATCAACGTTAGACAACGACGTGTTAAGGGCGGAAGTGGAAGCAAATCCGTGTCAGACGATCGAGGAATTGTCAAACAGTCTCAACCAACCTTGGTCGACCATCCAAGAACATTTGAAGCAGATTGCGAAAGTAAGCAGAGCAGGTGTTTGGGTCCCGCATAATCTGTCCGAACAGAATAAGGCTAACCGGTCAATCACATGCAACTTATTGCTTCAACGACACAACACAGAAGCGTTTTTTGATCGCTTGATCACAGGAGATGAGAAATGGGTCCTGTATGATAACCCAAAACGCAAAAGGCAGTGGCTCTCTCCAAATGAAATCCCTCGGAGTACTGCTAAGCCAGGTTTACACCCCCAAAAAAGCGCTTTTGTGTGTTTGGTGGAGTATTCGCGGCATTGTTCATTTTGAATTACTAAAACCTGGACAAACTGTTACTGCAGACCTCTACAGCGAACAATTGCAGCGAGTCAATCAATCTTTAATTGAAAAGTGGCCAGCGATTGTCAACCGAAAAGGCGTCATTCTCCAACATGACAATGCAAGACCGCACTGCGCAAGGCGAACTCTAGAAAAAATTAATGAATTGGGGTGGGAGGTGCTGCCTCATCCACCATATTCGCCCGATGTTGCACCATTGGATTTCCACTTATTCCGAGCGCTGCAACACTTTTTAAGTGGCAAAACATTTGCAAATTTTGATGATATCCAAAATGCCATCTCTAGATATTTTGCCGAAAAACCAATTAATTTTTATCGATCAGGGATTGAAAATTTACTCACTAGATGGCAAAAGGTTATTGACAATGATGGGGAATACATCATTGATTAAAAATAAAGACTCGTTAAAAATGTATGTGTTTGTATTTAGCGTAAGAAAACGACATTACTTTCCGGTCCCCCTAATATCAAAGCAGACTTAAGTGATATAAATTGGCGTTACCACTTGGCGATATATCGCCAAGCTTTTAGTCGCCACGTGCTTGTCGTCAACTTGGTGACATATCGCCAAATTGGCGACAAATTTGGCGAAAAAAAATATTTTATGAGTTTGGGTTCAATTTAGCGCTATTGGCGGTATTTTGCGAAAAATCCACTCAATGATGCTAAAATCGACGATATTTAGAAACGGAATTGTTGTAAATCATTTTTTGCTTTGTTTCGTGGTACATTTGGAGCGTAAATGTTTGAATTGTCATCTTGCTTATTACAAGCATTACTTTAACACTTAAGGCATCTACTAAGAAATTTACACGTAAAAGGAAGTAGTGTGGGGTCCATACCAGATTTTTTTTTGTTCAAATAAAGTTTCTTTCCACTAGCAGACGATGTTTTTCACGATTTCAAAGATACACAAGCTAAACTTGGCAGACGACAAACAAAAATGCAGCAATGAAATGATTTTATTTACATTGTTTTGTTTTCTTTTAATTACAGTTGCTTTCATACTAACAGACGATAGTTTTTGCAGTTTATCCCTAGCTGTTGCATTTTTAATAGTACTATGAAAAAAATCGTCAGCACAACAAGCATTTCAAGCGCTCTTTTTCTCAAAGTGATTTCTTGTTTTGATGCAAAGTATAAAGCATTAACTGATTTGTAGTAATTTTAAAACATCAGGTGTGCACGCCACACTACTTCCTTTTACGTTTAAATTCCATAATAAATGCCTCAAGTGTTAAAATAGTGCATTAGAGTGAGCAAGATAGCAATTCAAACATTTACACCCCCAGTTTGTCACGAATCAATGCAAAATAATGTTTTACAATGATTTATTTTCTAAATATCGTCGATTTTAACATGATTCAGTGCATTTTTTGCAAAATGTGCCCAATAGCGCCAAATTGAATCCAAATTTAAAAAAAAAAAAAATCATTTTTTCGCCAAATTTATCGCCAACTTGGCGGCAAACACTTGGCGACCAAAAGTTTGGCGATATATCGCCTAGTGGTTGCACCAAATCATATCACTCAATCTGCATTGAAATTAACATTGATTTACCCCACAAAGGGGTAAAAGACCCCCTTGGGAACATTCGAATGCAACCACAAGGGGAGGTGCACAACGACCACCCTCAGAGCCTACATATCAAACTAGAAGCTTCTACGGCATATAGTTTTTGAGTAATGCGACATACATACATACGCACATACATACAAACATACATACATACGCACATGCATACGTACATACAGACGTCACAAGAAAACTCGTCGTAATTAACTGGGGCATGGTCGAAAAGGATATTTCGGCTGTTTATATGTTAGTAGGTACATATGCATGTGCTGATAGGTCGAAAAAAACTACTCAACATTCATTCGGGGGTGAGCAAAATCAAAATTTAGACCGAATTTTGAGTGAAATTTTCTTTGTGATCATAATACTTCCTTTACTAAGTAAAAGGAAGTAAAAATGGCTGAAGAATCATCAAGTTTTGCTTCATATTTTCCATAATACAATACAGTTCATTATATTTTTTAATTATATTTCGCGTTCGTGTATATTAATTCTATATCAAGTGAATACACGGTATTTATGTATATTTTTAAATAAAACATATCATTCACAATCCAATAATATATTTCGTAATAACATATCTACCCCGCATGTTGTCGAATATGTAAATACTGGACATTTAGTAGCATACTGTGCACTTACTGCCGACTGCCAGTCAATTCCGCATGACAATTAGACTGAAAAGGGCAGGTAAACGGCAGTATCTGCTTTACCTCTCTATGCGCTTGCAAAATCAAAATTCAATCGATTACCCAAAAAATCTATCGGCATAAACATATAGTATCGCCTATGTTCGAAGTTCAATGTTTTATTAATCTTTGTGGGAAATCAAAAAAGTGTTTCTTCAATTATCTCGAAAACTCAATTTTTGCAGATACTGCCGTTTACCTGCCCACGGCAGTATATAAGCATCTAGTAAATTGTGTCGAAGCCAGATTTCGTTTTGTTATAAAACAAAATTATTTCTGTATTTTGTCAGCTCTAGAGATGCTTTTGTCAATCTGTAGTGTTGTCAGCAATATCACAGTTTTTTTACTGCTTGGGTACATAAGAACATATGGTTACATCACTAGTGAACTCGAATAAGGAACTTTGGGTCTCTCGAGATGTAGGCGATAACATTTCAGGCGAAATGTATGGTTGTTTTTCTTTAAAGTACCTACGATTGTACACCACGAGACGAGGGTGTCAAGAACTGTTCCATTTAAGTAAAAGGAGTCGCGAAAAAGAGCTGGTTTCTGCTCTACGTGCTTGAAATTCGAAGTGGGTACCCGGGTACCCGGTTATTGAGATTAAGGTGTTAGTTCGGTTATTGACGCTAGGGTTAAACCTGGTGATCTAACCAACTGAACTATACGGCCTTGCTCGGGAGGTGCTATACTTAAAAGCAATGCTCAAAACATAGGCTGCTTTTCTCAAAAAAAAAAAAAAAACGCAATGTGAGAAAAACACCTTTGAAAAATAATGTAAATTATATTGTAGAAATGTTGAATATCCTTCGGCAAAATTAAATTCCTAGTACAGTTTCGCATCGAAGAGAGCCCAGGTACCTCCATCCAGCAGCATTTCTGCTTCAAAATTATCTGTGCCTACGCATCGGTGAATTAATGGTGGCACATGCAAAGTCTGGATGCGATTGCACTGGGTCTGCAAAATGCGTTTCGTTTACGCAGCCCCATTGGAAAGAGAAAAACATATTGTAGAAATGTAAACTTGCTATTCATCGCGACAAGATCAATGGTTTTTTTTTTCTTTGTTTCTTTACAAATTTTAACGTAGTTGTAGCTCAGAATCTTGCAATAAATTTACATTAAACATTAATGGAAAGTGTAAGTATATTTCTGCTCAAGAAACAAACCCGATAAAACAATATTTTTTACCAGAATTCGAACTCATGCACCTTCTTTTATATGCACTGTGCTCAGTCCAACCATACCAACGCGTCTTTATTTTAGTATGCTATTTATATAAGAAAGGTGTAATAAAAATATTTTTGACCATTAATACATTTTTTTTCATCAGCCGGCACACGATGAGCTTTAAAATGAGAACTAAATCATTTAATTTGATGTAATAACAAGATAAATCTCGCGTAACTACGAGAAAATAAGCTAAAGAAATAATATATAAGATTCTTGTAAATTTTTAGGCAAGTAATCAAAAATTAGTTACCACAAAAAAGACGGAAAATTTGTATAAAAAATTAACATATACTGTAACTGCAATTATTGGATATTAATTGTCCTACATTTCCGATATTTTCCGTGTTATTAAAGAAAACAATTACATTTATTTAATTTTTGTATTTGCTCTGACATGGGAAATTAATCCTAATATGAGGTACTTCAACTCGAGTAAAAAAAGACAACTGCTCCTAACCGTGACTTATCCCAGTCGTAATTATTTATTTATTTTTTTAATTCATTTTTAGACTTGATAGTAACGACAAAGGAAAGCTAGTGGTTTACAGGCTAAAATAAAATATTACGAAAGTCATCTTATTTATAGACATAACTTTTTCGTAAGTAGTAATATTTGGAAAATTTTCCATTTTCTCAATACGCATTAAACAAATTGTTTCTTGAAATAAAATAGCTTTTTTTCATTTATGAATTTTAAAAATCTTTGCCGAAAGCTATTTTTTGTAGCCGACATCTTTATGCTACGTACATTCATTTTGAAAGCAGCGCACTTCGCCGTTGTCAATAAAATTTGAAACACAACCTCAGATTTAGAGAAACAGACCCATCGGGAGCATTGCGTCATAAAACTGCAATAAAATGCAGTTATTCCTTAAACTGTGAAACATTTGTTTGAATTACGAGATCAACTTCATTTTCCATTTTATTGTGGCTATAAATCCTGCTTTTACTTTCGGAGTTACAGTATATTTCATTACTGCTCGGAGAAAACTTTATAGAGACGTATTTACGTGCTATTCTAAAATCTATAACATTGTTATTCTAAGCGTTGGCCATACTTCTTGAGACATATCAATATCATATCCTGCAAAATGCTCAGCTCATTCCAATGCAAGATATGTATCTTAATTTAAAAGCCCCCGGCAGTAATATGAAAAGACGACTTTTAAACTTCAGATACATCATCTTACTACTGGTATTAAATTGGTTTGAAGTCAATTTTGTTGATTCTTTAATTACGTAAAGTTTTTCGTGAGGAGCAGTTCATAGAAATATTATTTTAAATTAAATAGGTTTAAAGAAGTACTAACTGGAAATTGGTTATAACTAATAACATGATAAGGCCGAGGTGCATTTGATTTGACTTAACTTCTTTAGATGTACTGTAACAAAAAATACTGTAAAATTTACGGTTTTAAACTGGTAAATAAGTTGCTAAAGCAAAACCGTAAAAGTGCATATTCGGAATTACAATGGCGCCTTTCCCATGCAAGGACACATTTCCTGCAAACGTTACGGAGTATATTTATAAACATGACTGTTTATGAACTGTACAAGGACAATTTTGTACCCTAAAAATTACAGAGTAGCTATGACGGTTTCTTACTACACGAGAGCAAGTTTATTAAAATAAAAGATAACACATGAAATATTTACGGCACGAAGAGATGAAATCATACCCATGTGGAAATTGAACCCGCCACCTCCTGCTTAGAAGACGAAGTCTCTTTCGCAGAGCCATGGAGACCCCCAATGCTGAGAACATCTCTCCTGTTGTCGATAAAAAACAGCGTGCATTCCATGTGTTGCTAATCGCTGAATGGCGAACAGCTTATATAAACTACATTTTTATAGTAAGATGTTCAAAACCATAAAATAATTGCTGAAAAATAAGGAAAAAATTGTGCTGAAAATATTGATAAAAGAGACGGTTTTCAGATGCAGAGCAGTGCTTTATGAAGATAAATAGATTCAAAATTGATGGTTTTGAAGCGTGCATTTCCGGGGCGGACAACGAAAAAAAAAAACCTTTTTGTCGTTTGGGAACAATTTGCTCCAAGTCGGAGTTAGTTCTTCTTTTTTGTCTTTACTTAATATAAATTACCAATTAAACATTCTTACGAAATATAACTCAAAACATAGTTTGTATATCAAAGGGACACATAATACTAGGCTTTAACCTTGGAATATTAGTTCTAGAACCAATTTCTCAAAACGAATTTTAAGCTTGATTAAAAAACGGAAATTTATCCCCGCTCTCCCTTACTTCCGAACCCTTCAAAAAAAAAAAAGAAACATGTAAACTGAACAGAGATATTAGTGTACACAAAGTACCAATTGACTTATGAATATTTTAACGAATGAAATACTGCTTTCCAAAATGCATTGCAGTTATGGTTTCCTGGCATATTTTGCTTATCTTTGTAATAGGCTTTAGAGTTGATCTTTGCAGCTAATTGCAGACTGACAGATCTGATTTACGTTTTTTTCCATATACTATCAATGTGCTTTTTCGCAAAATTACTAGAGTAAGTGTTTTTCTCCTATACATGTATTTGCAGCAAAGATATACGTATTTGTTCAAATTGAAAAGATATAACTCATAATTTACTAAAACATGGCTATTAAATTCTAATTTGGAACGCAATATTGGACATTGATAAGCAGCCAAAGACGTGAGAAAAAGTACCAATATGTTTTGCCATAAACCATTTTCTAACGCATAGGATAACAGTGAACCCTAAAACCATTTTTTACTTTTCACCAGACAGATTTCGTTAACATAATTTCTTTACTTCGTACCAATTTGTATTATGAATAATTCACATCTCCACTGTGGAGACATATTAGCAATGAAGCATTCGTAATTACACTCATAAATATGGCTTATTACTTTTTACTAATTTCTTACGGCAGCAAAATTTTAAAAATATCGCCCTTTTGTCTGATTAAATTAAGGCGTTTTCCGATACATAGCTAAATTTTCATTTCCGAAAATGGCCAGCAGAGATTATTAGGTACATAAATATTTTCTGTTAATGTAATTACTGAAGCTTTTGATGCGAACAAAATAGTTTATGTTCGTGCCGGAAAGTACCAGTTTTTCTAACTCAATTAAATGCTTTGAAAATTAAAAACTGCGCTTGGTGAACTTGGATTGTAAATATTCAATCCAAGTTGATGTTGCAGAGGTTTGTTTTCAATTCCGGTTACCTTAAATTAGCTGTAAAAATATTTTTTATAGATTTTTTTTTCGAAATATTTAAAGCAGTAGTTAAAAGAGAATTTCAGTTATGATTAGGTTTTAGTAGTTCACTCTTTTGATATAAATTACAAAACAATATATTATTTTTTTTAAATATAATGCATCATATTTTTCAGCTTTAATGCATTTTTCAAAAATAGGCACGGTATTAACCAAACAAAATTTTATTAGCTTCGATTTTTTTTTTCATGCTTTTCAAGCACTGTTATTCGTTTCTGCATATAAGTTTGAAACATAGAACAGAATTGCAGTCAAGAGATTGTATGAGTGGGTTGTCCGTGTTTTACTTGTAGTTATGGCCGTAGTGCAGACTTAAGGGCGGTAACTCATTGCTTATAACGTTTTAATTACTTAACTGCTATGCTAGGTCAGAGTTACAATAAATCATAAGAATAAATAAAGAAATATTACAAGCAAAAAAAAATAATTACGTATATATTACTCATATAAAGTTGATGGTCGTTTTTAAAATAGTCCTTATTATATGCCATGTATTCACTCGGTTGTGCGGGAGCTTATACTCTCGTACAACCGAGTGATACTAACACTGTTAATGTCAACTCTAAATATAAGAAAACAAGAGGTTAGAGCTGGAGTAGCAATGGGATAAATACCAGAAATTAAACGTCTTCATGAAAATTAATTGGAAAACATGATAATAAAAGTAAGCACTATGACATTTTTTAAAAAAAAAAGAAAAGAAAAAAAACAGTTTTGTCAAAAACTAAACGAGCCTACATTCCCGTATACCGACATCAACCTTCTAGCATATGATCAATATTCTCTTAATTATCGTAGACTGTATGTCAAACATACATTTTTAGAACTTAAAGCTTATTTCTAAAAACAAAATATACCTCTATCATCTGATGAAATAAATACGTAAAAAGTAAATAAACAAATAAATAAAACTGTAGCACCTTTTAAACAATGCAGCTGATTGTATTTCTGAAATAGAAGATGTCTTCAATCGTTTTCAAAATAAATAAATAAGTAAATAAATAAAAATAGAAAGCACTTTGAAATACATTTTCTGAAAAAAAAAAAGAATAATATTATTAATAATAATTCGTTAGTAATAAGTAAAAATAATCAAATAAATAAATATGCTTCAATAAATACAAACAAAATAAAATGTTCTACGAAAAGAATAATATTTGCTAGAAAATATAAAACAAATAAATAAATAAAAAAGAAATCGTCTGCACAGCTTTTTTTTTCAAGTAGAAATCAGTTATCCCTTTTCCCAGCCTGCATTTTTACCATGTTTTCTTAGTCAGAGTTAGATTTGAGCATTTGGGGTCGGAGTCGTCAGTTGGAGTCGATAGGCGGAGTCAGAGTCAAGGGCTCTAAAATTCCAATAGTAGATGTAGCACATTTTTTCCGAAACTGCATTTCTTCCATGGCTGAGGAGTCTGAGTCAAGTCGAAGATTCTGCAATTCTAAGAAAAGAAATCAATCATATTTTGCCGAGCCTGCATTTCTGCCGTAGCTGCAAAGTCGGAATTTTTAAACTAATGACTTCACTTGAAGATGCAAAAATATTCGACAAACTGCTTTGTTTTTCAGAAGCTAATTTTTTTATTCTAGAAATGTTTTCGTCGTTTTTCACGTCAATTAGAAAGCTTTCATACTTGGACTTTATAAGTACTATTATTTTTCTCCAATTTTGACAACAATTAAAAACAGTCCTAGCACAAAATTTCAATTCAAACGTTTTTAAAAACACTTTTAAACTGATGACTTAACTGGATTCAAAGAAATCTTTGCAAACCTGAATTATTTGAAAACTTAAAAAAAGCCAAAATTCTTCGATAAATGCTTCCTTAAGTTCTGCTTTGAAAATATTTAATAAATTCCTCAACAATATTAACAAAGATTGTAACACTGCCAAAACAATTGAAAGCAATCACTACCAATTGTAATTGTTTTTTGTAACGATTTAAAAGCGGAAGGATTTTAACTTTATAATTGCTATTATTTTTCATTGTATTTAGCAAGACCTACGCCACTTTCTATACACAAAAAGATGAAAATCAGAAATACAAAGCCCTCTAACAAAACGATTCACTTCAAAATAATAATAATAATAATAACAATAATAATGTTTCAATGATAGATGTATATTACAAAATAAATTATTACTTCTTTATGATGATGATTATAATAATAATAATAATAATAATAATAAAGATAATGATCATGATTCAGTGTTACATAAATTTGAATGCGAAAAACTGAAAACTATGAAATCTTTTCTCCTCCTCTCCAGTTATTACTAGTTAATAACTTAATGTCCACCTTATCCTTTGGCCTAAATCCTCGTTTCAATTTCCCTGCATTTAGATAAATCATATTACACAGCTGAAATATTTATTTAATGATTGAAAAACGCATGTTACAATCGTTCTTTGGACCAAAGACTTTTTTTCTTCTTTTTCTTTCTTTCGTACAAATTATATAAAAGCATGTTTTTCGCTTTCTCTCGCGTCCAATTATAAAAATACGCATCTATAACAGTGTTTTCAAAATTTATTTTTAGAAAGTTAATCATCGAAGCATTTAAACGCTCTTTTTAATCAAGCGGATGTCTGAAAATAAATTATTTCTCTTAATTTTGTTAGGAACAGGAATTGGAATTTGCACAGAGAAACTATTATTACTTTTTTAATTAAACATCTAAGCAGGAAGTATTTTTGTAATTAAATGAGGTTGACATACCTTTAGAACCGTACACTAGAATGGTAAGAGTACGTTTTATTCTATAAAAACGTTTTAATAAAAGTTGATTTTTTTCGCACGAATTTTCATTGTAACCGCTATTAAAATATTAAATTCCACGTAACAAATTAATGTCTAAAGTACTTTAAAATGTTTAATAAAATACTGCTAAAAATTTCATTAGGAACATTTTAAATGATCATAAAATCTTACTTAATAACATTCAAACGATAAAAAAACGACGAAGGAAAAATTTAGTTGAGTTGTGAAATTTCGAATTAAAAATAAAAAACCAATTTACTCATTTATTTATTTTTTATAAGGTCCCAAACTCTTGTAAAAGGAAGCCATTGCTCAAAAATGTCAAAACCACTAACACAAACTAATTTTTATCCTTCAGCGACCTAAAATCTTCAAAATTAAAGCGGCAGAGAGCAAATAATCAGTAAGGAAAATCCGTGTGACACAAATTTTAAAAAAATATTCAGTGAATATAATAAGCATATATACAATGTAGTTGAAGCAGCGATTGAACACATATCTTTAGAACATATGAACAGTTCAGAAATTCCCACCCATTGACCATGTCCACGAAGTCAACAACTTCTAAACATCTGAAATTTCTGTTTAGCGTACTGAATTAAAAAATATAACAATTGAAGGTTTTAGTGGTCATTTTATATCTTTTTGTGAATTCTCGCGTGTTAGTTTTAAGATTCTTGATGTATCTAAACTGTGTGCCATGTAATTTTTTTTCAAGTGATCCAAATATTAAAATATTTGAAAAAAAGCATAGGAGGTTCCAGTACTTTAAGGTTGGTACGCTTTTTCCAGAGGTGGAAGAAAACATAAAGAAGTTAGAAAAACTCGCCATGGTATAACTAATGTTTTTCTACATTCTGTGAAGTGGCAAAAATAGTTAGATTTATTAGTATACGAAGGTTGAAAAGCTTTATCTGCATTAATGTACATGTCTAGAGTTACTTAATTACTTAAATTGAAAAAATACTCAATAATAGTTCAGATAATATGACAAACGTTAAATCTATTCGCCTTCTTACTCACATTTTTATTCCTCTCCTTACTCATTGTACTGTTTTTGTTTCGAGTTTTATTTTCAGTACCTTGGTTTATAGTCGACATCATATGCTGCACATGGATTTTGTATTAGAACTTGTATTTTACAAGTAATCAATGAAAAAAATATTTACTCTAGTCGAGTTCACGTTGTGAACTAAAAACGTTATATTTAAATACAAGAAAGAAACCAATCTGTCTCATTAGTGCTCTCAAAACAATCCATTTCCATATCAATTGTAATGAACGACATTCAATACAAGTGATGCGTGTCAAAAATTAGATGCTGATATGAATTGAAGAATTACAAAAACTATCGCTTCTTCATATTCCAATTCTTCATCTTACCCTAATTTATCCCACATTTTGTAGTACAATGGTCTCCTCGTACAATCTCTCCACGTCCAAACTGTGGAATTTTCTCTTTCAAAGAAATATCACTTCCTTTCAGCTGGTGTCCTGTTGAAGAGACGATAGAATTTAAAACCGATGTGAAAAGAGCGAGGTTAAGTTTAATTTACAGGGAATAGAATATTACTGTAACATACTTTACGAGACACTTTGCCCACTTTCGTATTTTAAAGTATAAAATTCGGCTCTTATGCTTTTCTATGTCTTGTTATAATTAATCAATAAAAAAGCAACAAAATTTTTAACCAATCTGTAAATTATATACACATTACAAAATGGCAGAAAGCTAAATTACTTTTAGTTAGTGGAAAGTAGAGCAAAACCGTATGGGTAGTTTAAATCGACCACTCACAATTTTTGCACAATACATCTCAATTACTAAATTAACAGCTTTAAAAAGAAAAAAAAGTTGAAGCAGTATTTATTGCTTTTCGCCTCTACACTTTAAACGTGATGCATTTTTAAAAACTGTTTATCTGTTGTTCAGGCGATGAAGATAGTATGTTACACCAAGAAGATTACTACTTTTGTATCAACTAAGTAAATTTATAGTCTCACTATATTTAGTTTATATTTTAAAAACAGTGATGTAGTTCCACATTTTGCATTACTTCCCTTAGCTAAAATAGCATGACTGATATGCAAAAGTGGATGGAAAATCAATAACTAAAAAACTTTAAGCGATAACAATTCTAAACTCAGAAAAATGTCGCTCAAACGTATAAGGAGGAATGATGACGATTTTATCGTAGAAATATCACTGAATGTCATTTAATTAACTTTGAATCTTAAACTTGTGGTTCTGCCCCACTATATTCTAGTAGGTGAGAGGAGGAAATGCACTAATGCCTTCCTACTTTCTTCTCTCTATAAAAACTTTAACATAAATATAATTATTTCATTGTTTCAATATTAGAATTTGCAAAGTAAAAAACAGCTATGTCAATAGTTTTGATTATCATTTACAAAAAGAACTGGAAGAAAATGTCTTGTTAAAAAGTATGTGGAGTAAACATCAATAGGGAAAAAAAATCTGTTTAAGTCCCTAGGGATTGAAAAATATTTTCCGAAGTGAGTTCCTAGTGAAAGAAAAAGTAGAAGCGTTGCAGTTACTCTCAATACATTGCTAAATTGTTTCCTATTTACTTTATTGTTTTTTTTCTCTCGTAATACTTTCACCTAATACAAACTTCAATAAAGTAAATATTTAATGATCGTAAGATGCTGAGATGCAGTTTATACACACTATATTGTTCTTTGGAGGAGATCTTTAAAACATTAATCCAGAACATTTTCTTCTGAGTACATGTTTGTTTGCTTATATTCGACGAAAGGGCTTAAAATATTTCTTGGAAAGCATGTTCTTTTGAAATTCTTCCTGATGAAAATTAATGAGCATAGAATATCTTAAGGTGAAGTGAAGGTAAAAACTGTAAACTCGTTTCTTGTTTGTTCTGATGAGTCCTGCTGAGAAGAACGACAAAGTATTTTCTTTAACCAATCCTTTTGTTGATAAATGACCAGTCAAACTTGAATCTCTCATTTTTCAATTTATTTTATAAACTAATACTCATATAAGTTTATAGTAATGATAGGATAAACTGAAAAAAAAATGTTTTAAAGGTATTGTAATGATTCAAGTTTATGTTCATAATGTACATAAAAACTATGTAATATCCTGTAAAGCCACAATCAGTATTTTTAAAAGGGTATTTATTCCCCCAAATTATTGCACTAGTCGAGCATTTTCAAGAGGAAAGAAAGGACCTAGGTTATTTTCGGAAGCAGTTATTTTTCGATAATATGTATTTACCTTACGGCCTAGAGTTCATCAACATATTTTTTAACTACTGTCTAATCTTTTATTTTACGACCTTAATCGCATTTGCGCATGCCTGAGGTCTCTTCTGATTTTCCCAAAACGGGGGAAATACAAAATAACATACAACCAGGAAGTAAAAACTGAAAGCACCGGAAAGTGCGTCTCCAAACCTATCTAAGTGTTCATGACTGCCAGGCGCACCTTTTGAGGTTGGACAATAAATATCACACTATGTCCCTGCTGAGGAAGAGGCTCAAAATTTAACTTTCAATGATCCTTTTGTCTTTTCCCGTTTTTAGGGAATGTTCATATTATGGTTATAACTTACATGAAAAGAAAATGAATTTTTGTTAATATAAATGAGCTATGACAGTAAAATATTTGATAATCTCTTGATTGCTTTTACTTACAAAGAAGCATGTTTTTAAGCAAGCCTTTACAAAGTCAGAGTTCAATTCTCTCCTCAAAGATTTACAACTTATAACGTAAAGTCCTATGCATTTTTTTCCCCTTTTTCCAAGCTTCAGACGTTTTTCGATTGTAAAAAATAGTTTTGTGATTTGTTTGGATCTACTTGAAAGCGAAAGGAAAACTACACCACATTTGAATGGTAAACTACTCTTAACTGGTTTGAAAAACAGTTATAGCTGGTATTCCTATCTCATCGATCTAGGTTGAAACAAGTGTTCTTGTTTGATGCCGATGTTGAAAAGATGATTTAAAATAGTTTTTTTTTTTTTTTTAAATTATGATTTAAAAACTAGCTTGTGAATTTTAACTTAAACAAAATTGTTAATTTCTCCAACCAGGTTTAATGTTTATTTATTTACTTATTTCAAACAATTTCATTTTGCTGGTGGAAATGCAATATCATTTTGACGGATACAAAAGAAAATATTTGCGAGATAGAACAGATGCTTTTCATAATGAGATAGTGAAACACACTTATGGTTTTTTTTTCTCTCTCTATCTTCAACTCACATCTTTGCAAATTTGCTGGATTTCAACTTAAATAAAAATAAGAATTCCAATGATCTGGTATCTAGATTACTTGTATGTGTTCGTGAAGTTTGCAGTGAATAGACACCAGCTTAGTAGTAAAAAAATGGCGGGTTCCTCTGGTAAGTTTACTTCCAAAATAGACAATGGTTTCCCCTTCTTCAAGCATGGAACCATCATCTAAATCGACGGGAGTTTTAATTATTGAATGTTTTCATTGGGTAATTTGGTTTAATATATCCAAATTTATCAGCGTGGGACTTAAATTTTGGAATATGTGTTTGTATTTAAAAATGAATTTAAGACAACGAATTAACTTTTTCGTTCCGCCATTGCTTTACTTTTTCATCGTAGCTCAAAGTACGAGAACTCTTCCAACTAAATTGGATAAATCTCATTGGTCATTTAATGCATTTTTAGCTTT